>JAPMOB010251766.1:0-11357 GCA_029875015.1 Lepomis gibbosus
TATGTGCAGTTCTATCACCAAAACTCATTCATTACAGAATATTAGCACTGAGGACACCAAAAGGGGTCCACATCCTCTCAGGCTCACTTATCTTCCAAAAACCATTGTCAAACTTAGGTTATGTACTTTATCAGCTTAAATGCATGAGCAGCATCCAAGAACTGCTACTGTGCGCGCGCACACACACACGCGCGCAGTGAATAATGCTGTTCCGTTACTGATTACAGCGTTAATGATAACATAGGCCTATAAACTATTTTCACTCACCAGGTAACGTTACTATAACATCAGCCTCATCTGGCTCGTTTTCTGTGTTTCAGTAACTTTTACGTTCCTGTCATGGTGTCACTCGGGGGGGCAGCAGCTTCTGCAGGCTTACAAAAACACTAAAAGAATTTAGTTTGCGTTTGCTCGTGTTTCACATCTCCTTCAGTGATTCACATTAGTTAATTTCAAACTTGCGCCGAGTGACCGCCACGCAGCTGTGTTGTTGACGTCAGATCCCGGTCACAGGCCACGGAAGCCGCAAACGTCAGTTCAGAGCTTCACAAACGGCGTGAATTTATGAATGAACATGTGAAAGTTCTGCCACAAAACGATGTTGTTACGCATGCTATTTTAAGTGAGTATACGGAAATCTTTGACTATTCCTAGTGGGTATACAGCGTATACCTGTGTATCACGTAGACTACACCACTGCTTTGGAGATCTTTTTCTATCCTTTTTCACCTTTATAAAGTTTCAATACCTTGTTACACAGGTCTTTTGACTGTTCTTTTCTGTTGCATGTGGCTCTGTATCTAGCCTGCTTAGTGCATCCACGTGAGAGCTAACAAACAAGCAATTTAAAAACCTTTAATTGTCATTTTCACCTGTGTGTGTCACTTTGTGTCTTTAACAAGGCCAGGGTATTCAAGGGTGTGTAAACTTTTGATCAGGGCTATTTCGGTGATTTCTGTTATTATTTAAAAAGGATCCAAACAAATGTAATAAGAAATGTCTTCATATGATCACTATCCCTTAAACTGTCCATAGATGAAACGCTGCTTTTCAAAATCAATGCCAAAATTTCACAATTTCTGCCATGGTATGCAAACTTATGAGCACAACTGTAAGAATAATAATAACCTGATGTTACAGTTGTTCTCTGCAAAACAGGTAAACACTGACAGGGAAACTCGGACCAACTTGGTGACAAGAGTTTTTTTTTTGCTTTTCCTTTGTTAAAACATTTAGAATCAGAAAAACTTTACTGTCCATTGGAAAATAATGGAAATTTGTCTATGATGAAGAGTCACAGAGTCAACGGTGTTGAACAGCACTGGACCAGTTTTTAATGGAACAATTTCAGCCCTTCAAGACAGTGGATAAAAAAGTTTGAAGTCAGCACCAGAACAGAACTGTACCTTTAATTCTTCCTCTTAAATATTTCAGAAGCTCATTGGTTCCTTTCTGTGAGAAGGACAACAAAACAGGGGTGTAAGCAGTTAGATTATTAATATAAATGTTTGTTGTAGTGAAACAGTATGTGAGCATTACCAGCTGATTTGAAGGTTTTACATGGAAACAGATAATTGAAATTCCATATAATATTCCATAATATAGAACCATCTCTAAACGTATCAACTCAACAGTTGGGATTTCTGGTTTCACATTTCTACTAGAATGCAGTGTACAATGGATAACTGTATTTATATTTATAAAACATTTTAAAGCTATCAAACAATAACTTTTCTGTTTGAAGCAACATTTCTTGAAGACCTGTCTTTACTGGCAAATGTGTTCCACAGAGGCTGCAAAGTCTTTACATGGAGGTTAAACAGTAGACAGTAAACAGTAAACTGTGTAGTCCATAGCCCTCATCTCTACCAGGCAGACCGGGACCAGATGAATCTCTGTTACCTGGAGCTCACTGTACTACTTTCGGATTTTCTATTACTTACACAGTCTATTGTATTTTATATTTGTACTTACTTTGTACTTGTAGATCAATTTGTCAACATGTTTTCAATTTACCATTAACATCTAGATAAGAATAAGAGTGCTTTCACACCTGGATCGATTGGAGACGTTGTTCCGAAACGCCTGTACCACAACAATCGCACTCTGAACCGGAACAAAACAACCGATTCCATACGAACCCTGGAGCGGTTTGTTTGCAGTGAGAACACAACCGACCCACGAACCGGAACAACCGACGCCAAAACATCGCTTTTCAACAGCTTTGGCGTATTTTGCTAATTTGTTGCGGTATGTTGTTGTGGTTGTATTATGTAGGCCTGCTGCTGTCGGAGTTTTTTTTTAACTTCGTGCAGCGCTGCTCGACGGAGCGTTCACAACCCCTCTCTTTCATTTTATCACTGACCTGCTTGTAGACTTCAGTGTTCTTGTGTGTGGTGTGCAACATCCCGGAGATGTGTTGTTCCGACCAAACATCTATTTTACATCTTTGCAGCGCCAAGTCCACCGGCGATTCATTTTGTGTTACTGTTGTCATGGAGATGTCCCCCAATGGGCTGCGTGACCTGCACGCATGAGGTAGTGACGTAATGGCATAAGGAAACCCCTGAAAGGGTGCGTGATTTGGACCGCTTTACAACAGTGTGGTGTGAACACAAGTGACGTATTTAATTGATTCGGAACAAAGTATCTGTTCCGGAACAAAACAAATCGATCCAGGTGTGAAAGCACCCTTAGATACTTTTAAGTGAAGTAAAATACTGTTTTATTGTGCATGCTCTGTGTCTGTGTCCTCGATGTGTCACCTACAGTGAGCAGGTCCCTTCTGATTCCTCGAAGAGGGTTTCCCTCCAACAGTAACACCTTCAGATCAGGCAGCAGGCTGAGCGACACTGGAAGACTGACAGAGATCCATCACATGAAAATACCTGAAACTCAGGTAATTAAAGTGTACTGAGAATATGTACTGGTCCACATTTTCTTTCTTCTCTATTTGCCTTTGCTCCAAAGATTTGATGTGGAAGAATCAACAGTGTTAGCTCTCAGGCTTACACCAACAGTGTGCCTACATGTCCCATCACAGTGAAATAACTGTGATTATGTGTGATCACATAACATAATAATAATAAAATATATAACATAAAAATTAGTACCGGGCAACGATTAAAATTTTTATTCTCAATTAATGGCATGATTTTCTTGCGATCAATTGCATTGTTATGAGCAAAATTGAATAATCAATTCTAAAGCAGTGTATTGCGCAATTTTAATTTGAATGAAAAGATGGTGGCAAGCTCTACAGGTGCTACAGGTGCTCTTGTAGCCCTCTTGACATACTCCTTTGTGTGTAGCTTTTTAAACTACCAACTGTTTAATGATCATGTTTGTAAATGGGAATATGATCTGAAACTGCTTGGTAGTTGCAGGATTTTAGGTTCTGGACGAAATGCGATCCTCCCGAGTTTTTGGAGGCACTCCTCAACAAACAATTGCGCGCATGGCATTGTCTGTAGAGAATGCAGCAGAGATAAGTTGATAATATCTCTGTGCCTTTTATTATCGGGAGACATTCATCAGTGCCCTGGGGCAGAAAATCAATCTCCTCAGGGAATTGGAGATTTTACGGCAGGCATGGAGGGTAGCTGGCTGCGGAAAGGGGGTGTGTCGGTCGGCATTTTTGAGGCAATGGAGTCAGAAGAGAAGTTAGAACATCGAGTCGGCAAATGTGTGGAGGGAGAACACCTCTCTGTGGGAGCAACAACGGATATGTCAGCACAGCAGAAACAGATCCCTCTCTCTTGTGTGAACCCTCCCTGGCGGGGGGAAGTTTCTGTACCATCGGACAGGCTGTGCCAACGGAGCGGTCATCAGTCGGATGCTGATGGCAGGGGACACACAGCAAGGTCTGCACAGACTCATGCTGGCTCTTCCATGGTGGAAAAGCTACAAGCAAAGCCTCCGATCCTGGACTTCAGATCACTAAAGGTCTATACATTATACACCTCAATTCACAGTCTTCTTTCCAAATTAGATGAGAGTCACAGACTGGCGGAACAGCTGCCAGGGGCAATTTGGGGTTCAGTGTCTTGCCCAAGGACACTTCGACACGCAGCCTGGGGGAGCCGGGGATTGAACCGCCAACCTTCCGATTAACAGCCAACCTGCTCTACCTCCTGAGCCACAGCTGCCCAAACAATTACTTTTCTTTCTGTCAAATACATCAAACCAAATCAAATCAAAATGTACTGCTATACAGAAAAGTGCAATAACATGTGGTTTGCAAACACTTTAAACAAATAAGGCGCTTTTTACCAGCAGTATTCCCTTTACATATTTGCAAAAAAATTTTCTTGTAAATCTCAACTTAAACATTAATGTAATCAAATCAAATATTAAACCAAAGCTATTTGCCACTGCCAGGGAATTACCTTTTATCTAGCTTGTTAAAACAAGTTACCATCAGATCGTGATAACAGATTGCGGTAAAGATGACAGCATAGTCTGCTTGTTGTGGCTGATTTGCAGGCTGATCAACATCCCACCCCTCCTGTGACCCGTTTGACTGTATGCGTATTCAGAGCCAATGAGCAATGGACTTTTAAAAATAATAATATTTAAAAAAAAAAAAACTGCGTTAATGTGTGATAAAATAATTGTCGGCATTAATGAATTGATGCGTTAACGCGATAACGTGCCCAGCCCTAATAAAAATACAAAATAATAACCATAAAATACAAAGTGTACATAAATGTGTCCCAGTGGCTTATTCTAGACTCCACCTGGTGAAAGAATAAAAGTATGAACTGGTGTAAAGATAGAGGCTATATTTGTTACTGGATGGACGTTTCAGGCATGTGTTGAGTTTGGCTCATGGTACAAACAGTTTACTGCTACAAGAGGATATCGAGTCATGATGCAAGTAACCTACGTGGTAATGTCATTGTTGGTGAGGTCGAGTCGTGTGAGCGTGCTCAGAAAGGATATCTGTTCAGGGAGGGTTTTGATTTTGTTGTCACGGAGCTCTAGAAGAGACAAGGTTGTCAGGACGGCCAGCTGCTCTTTCTCCAACTGCTCAATCTGGTTGTTACCAACATACAGCTCCTACGCGGGCACACACGCACACACGCACACACACACACACACACACACAATATATGAACTACATTTAATGTAGATTTGACAAGTTCCCTGACTTAAAATAGGGATGCAAATTTCTTGTCTGGCAATGTTACTGATCAATAATTTAGCTACATGACAAGCTTGTAAAATACAAAGTGCATACATATTTTCAAGTAAATTTACATTTACTCATTTGGCAATCATTTGACCCAATACCCAAATTGGGTATCGGGTACTCAAATGGAATAACCAGAAGAAAATAATTTCAATCAAATTTGCAAGGCAATTTTCTTTGGGTAATTAGACATTACCCATAATAAAACACACGGCCAAAGTAACTTCCATACTTCTTAAACTGCAAGAATCAGTTTTGTTTGCTGCTGACACTACAACTTGGGCTTTGACGTAATCTATCTTTTCATACCTTTCTGACTTTTCACTGGGGTCACTGTAGGGCAAATGACAATGTCCTGGATAAGTAAAGGGGGTAATCACTTGGCCTTTCACAATAATCTCATTATTTCCTTTATCATACGATATACTGTATGGACATGACCTCAATCATTTTTGCTGACCTCTGTATTTTCCATTGTGTTTACCTGCGTGCTTGTTTACATGAGAATAACCGTTGCAACATTTCAGCCAGTAGTGTGAACCATGATAGTACAAAAATTAAGGGCAAAATCTCAATTGGAACAGTAAGGCAAACTCCTTTGTTTTTGTTGTTCACTGAAGACATTTGGGTTGAAGATCAAAAGATGAGTATGAGAAAAGAGTTCAGAATTTCAGCTTTTCATTTCGTGGTTCACTTAAACAACTCAGGACATACCACCCTTTGTTTGAACCCACCCATTTTTCAAGTGAGCAAAACTATTGGAACATGTGACTGACAGATGTTTGTTGTTGCCCAGCTGTTGCCTGTTAGGTTGATTGTCCAAACATTAAATAGCTTTTCATCATTGGTTCAAACCTATAAAGACTGCACTTCCTGTTTGTTTCACATCACAATAAATTCTGGAACAATTGATCGTCCAACTAAAGTAGTTATTGTAACTGGCCTAGTTATCGAGCTGTATTTCAGGCAGTTTCACAAGGCAAGGTTGAGGGCATACACGACAATACATCACCTTGATACATCTTCTCTGTGAAAGTGACACTGTCTGGATATCTAAATACCTTGGTATGCCGTAATACCATGATACCGCCCAAGCCTGCCTCAGACAACAGCACTCCTAAGCTGTTGTACTGAGGAGTAATGAGGAGAGAGAGTGCCAGCAGTGAGAAAGCTGGTAAATCAGAGAAATAAAAGTTATTTTGGATTATTTCAAAGTTGCTGTTATGTTCTAAAGCACAAATAAACACGCCCATAACGCTGCACAGTCCTGTGGATAATTACCACAGAGGCTGATTTAGTCTGAATGAAGACTTAGACACGGAGAAACTCTCAAGTTGCTATGGTTACCTTAAGCACAGGTGCAGGGAGCTTTGGGAGGAGGTGGAGCTTGTTGTGTCTGAGGTAGAGCTGCTCCAGAGCAAGCATCTCTGATAGGCTGGCAGGAATTTCAGTCAGCTGGTTATTGCTGCAGTCCAGCAGCTTGACACCTAGAGAGTCAAGTCAGAACTCAGTCCAACGCATACTCTTAAAGATACTCCCACTGCACAAGTGTTTCAGGGACTTAGTATGCTTGTAGAACAGCATCTGAAACCCACTTCCCCCCCACACCTTTCCAAAGTTACTGTTACAAACTGTAACTCTATGCAGTCATTAGCCAGGTATGTGGAGAGTAAAAATAGGTGGAGTTTGGACTTCTCCCTCACACACTTTTTAAAAATTCTTCACACATCTACTACTGTCACTTCCTCTGTTGAGACTACGTGAGTTCTTGGACTAAGATGGGGGAGGCAGCGAGATGCAGCCAGGAGGAGGCCGCATTCCAGGGTGGCCATTTCCTTCATTACATGTGGCTGTGTCGCCATGCCGCTTGTTACGGTCCATTTATTTTTAATGGACACATTTATGCTTTTTATACTTTCTGTCAATATAATCCAATTAATCTTATTTCCATCCTGTTTAGACACCTAATTTTGAAAACCGGATGTTGTCACATGTGTATTCTCACGCTAAATTCATCCAGTCCGACCTTGCTTGATAAATAATGTTGTATGTGGTTCTTGTGTTGCGAAACATGAAGACTTCACAGCCTCTCTTCAGGTAGGACTCATACTGCAACACTTGTCTTTGTAAAGAGAGAAACTGACAGGATAAAGTCTCTAAACTGCCTGTCAGCTCGCTCTGGTCCGTTTACGTGTGCACTCTAAATTTATGTGCAGTTAGCTTAATTGCCTTCTCAGAAACCAGTGACAGAAACACTTAGAGCGGTTCAGACAGTTTGTTGCCTTTTTTAAGAAGTCAGCCACAGATCGAGTGGATCTGGAACAGTGTCTGCAAAAGGCCATTTTTGCGTCTTTCTCGGGCGCTTTAAAATGCTTCCACACCGGCAACATGTCAATGCAATTGTTCAGTAATATTTAAACGGCCTTTTGACTTATTAGGCCGAACACCGAAAGTGCTGTTTTTGCTATTTTTGGACGATTAATTTCAGTGCATCCCTAGTTAAAATAGCTCTATTGAAATGGCATGTAAACCACGCGCTAACCAGTTGGATTTTGGTGTGCACCCATTTAGAACAGGTAAAAAACAAAACAATTTTTAAAGTGGGCAGATCACGCATGGTACCAAATTAGGGCTGCAACTAACGATGATTTTTGTACTTGAAGCTTCTACAGATTAATTCATCGATTCACTGATGCATCGTTTAAGTACTTTTACACTTTTGCTTGCCTGAGTTTGAGCCCTACATGAAAAATAACAGCCCTCGCATTAATTTAAATGAAGCCAATCTGTCAATGCAGGGTGCTCTGGCAAAACAACACATGGTCGTCTGGCAGAGAAGCTGAACATGGCTGAACTATCCTGCAATGCACCAACTTGGCCAATCACATACATGCAAGCATGCATTTCTGATGGATTACTTTGTATTTTGAAAAAATATGTTTTTACCGTTTACTGTGATCTTTATTAAGATAAGCATTTCACACATTCCACATAGAGCTTGCTATGTGTTTGTTTTCCTTAATATTCACATACCCTAAATTGTCAAATAAACACGAAAATAGAAGAGGATAAAAACATTCATCATGAATTTGGGCCGCTGTGGCTCAAGAGGTGGAGGCTGTGTCGTCACTGTGTGAATGTTACTTTCTGATGAGCAGTTGGCACCTTAGCCTCTGCGTCAGTGTATCAATGTGTGTGAATAGGTGAATGTGACGCAGTGTAAAAGTGCTTTGAGTGGCCGAAGACTAGAAAGGCGCTATACAAGTAAAACCATTTATCATTCACCATATAATTGCAAATTCAATTTATCCACAGTTTATCTACTTTCCCAGCACTAATGCCACCAATCAAATCAAAACAGAATTATGTCATACTAAGCAACTGGCAGCGCTTGGTTTCTCTTTTTAAGACAAATAATGTGCAGACACACTAATTATTTCCAAGCACTTCTGTCGATTTTTTTCCAATTACTGTTATTCTCACTAAATTACTGTCAATGAAACTCATGATTCTTGCAGTGTTAAACATAACATAAAATTCTACTAGTAAAGGATTTATGCCCTTTTAGTTGTTGAAAGGCTTTTAATGTGAAACACCTGTGCAGGAAAGGTTATTGAATATAATTAATAAAATGTAATTAAACCAGTATTTCTTTTAAAAAGATGGAAATGTAAATTAGTGCTGTGGAAATAAACATTATACTGATATCATTAAGACAATAGGTAAACATGGAAGACGTTAACAGCAAATAACTTGAATGACTGAGAACCTTCAGACAGTCAATGGTTATATTAGAGAAGTGCCTTCATTTCTAGTATTTTATTTTTTAGCTGATGTTTTACTATTAACATTAACTACCCGAGGTCAAGTCTGAATGAACATCACCACCTGAGGGCAAAAATAAATGTTACTTAAGTTTCCTGGTTTACCATAAGCAATGTGTTTCCCAATGTTCCAGGATGTCAGTGAATGTGCAATATGTTTAGAAGCCTGTCAATCAACTGCGTCCCTACCTGTGCTTGGCAGAGACTTAAGTGGGACGGTTGTTTATGTTACTGCTAGGCCAATTTTATCTAATTTTCCTTAGATAACCATCGACTGTATGAAAGAAGTGGATGTAGACATTGTGACGTCTCCCATTGGTTTCTGGACTGCCATTTTGATGCCTCGTGTTTTGGCCATTAGGCCGTCTCCATATTGAGATTTTGCAACCAGGAAGAAGTGACAATATTCGGACGAGACGATGGCGCTAGGTTGGTTTCACCTTAACTGTGATGCTCATTTTGGCTAGCTAAAAACAAAACATGTATCCCGGAAAAAGATAATTGTCTGATAATTTATGGTACATACAGTATGAAAAGGAGCCATGTAAAAAAAACAGTATAGCTGGTCTTACTTGTGAGCTGGGTCATGGTGTCAGGAAGACAGCTGAGTTTGTTGTGACTAAGATTCAGTTTCTGTAGACAGGTGAGGCGGCCCAGGCTGGAGGGCAGGCCCTTCAGGTGGTTGTTGGACAGATCCTTCAACAAATCACAACCAACAGGACACCACAATCAGCCAATCACACAACACAGTAGACAGAGCCTGGTGCGAGAGTAATACACTACACATACAGTATGTGTTAGTTACCAGCTCGGTCAGGTTCTCCAGTTGTCCCAGGGCCTCTGGCAGGATCTCCAGCAGGTTTTGCTGGAGTGTGAGGCTATGGAGGTTCTTCAAAGTACACACCTCCAGAGGCAGTGCGCTCAGGTGGTTATGACTGTCCACATATAAAATCAAATACATGAGTGCACTCATATTCGAGCCTTTACAGTAAATGCACCAACACGGAGCGTCTTGTTGCTCTGCTACTATCAGCTGCTCTGCAGAAAATTCAACCATGGTGTTGTGTTGGGAGCCACTTAACCAGCAGTGATTAAGAAAAAGTATGAATAAAATGTAATTTGTTAAGCTATGAGGAGAGGAAAAGTATGCTAGCCACTAGGTTAATTTATGCAGTGTAAAATGCTATAGTCTAATAGTCTAAAGCTAATAATAGTGACTAGCAAAGAAACTAAACTTGACAGTTATTAAGCCAAATTTTATGCTTTTAAATGTGACTGTTATTAAGCCATGTTTTATGTGTGGTAGTGAAGTCAATTTAAAGTTAACTTTACTGCTCCTAACCAGTTAAATTTATTTAATGTTTTTTTTTCACAGAAAGAAGATACTACTGTGTTCATTTCCATCTTTGTCTGAGAAGAACAAGAATATAAATGAATTCCTTTTATTTTTCCCCTTACATCCCTTATTGTTTATTTGTAAATACAGAAGAAGATGGGAGAACAAATAGGCCTACTAGGCTTCTCTATACCAGAGCTAGACTGGGAAAAACAAACAAACAAACAAACAAAACATTTCGGCCCAGGTGGCCCTCTAGAAATCAGTGAGCAAACACACACGTAGCCTGCCTACTGTTCTTTTCCCTGTAACATGCTACACGTGTTGAATAAAAGACAATATTATACAGCCACATATTTATCAAGGAAAACATTAGCCTAATAATCTAAAGAATTTCATGATGATCCATAGGGAACTCGGTTACCCACAGTAGCGTGGGCTTTGCCAGCGCCAGGCTGACAAAATAACCTAGTCAGCCATTGAGACAGTTAGCCGAAGCTGCAACTGCATTAAGAAACTATGCTAGATACAAAACAATGTCAAAATAGCTTATGCTATCATCATCTTCCTTATGTCATGGCACACATCCTACCTCCCTGCTCCCTACAGGTCCCTGTTAAGCTACTCCATGCTTTCTGGTTCACCTACACTCTGCTCCTGCTCACTCTGTCCCTCAGCTCTGTCACGGTCACTCTGGTCCTCTACTGCGCCCCTGTTATTCTTTACTAGGGATCTCCCGATCAGGTTTTTTTGCTCTCGAGTACGAGTCATTTGATTTTGAGTATCTACCGATACAGAGTCCCGATCCGATACTTCTATAATACTTAAAAAAGATTAAAGAAGAGCAAATAAACAGATCCAGGATGTCCCTTATTTTTTATTTAATTCACCTTATTTTAACATTCAACAACTCCGTTAACAAACAGAGCACTTCTGTGAGGTAGCTTGAACAATCAAGTAATAAATAACATAAATTCTTTACTTTTGGACTTTAGTGCAACAG
>JAPMOB010251767.1:0-18714 GCA_029875015.1 Lepomis gibbosus
TATCTATCTATCTATCTATCTATCTATCTATCTATCTATCTATCTATCTATCTATCTATCTATCTATCTATCTATCTCAAGAGCAGATATATTTTTATTTTGGTTTGTTTTTCTCCAGCAGCCCACTGGGCTAAACTAGCATTATAATCACTATTAAGACAGGAAAACATAGAGTGAGGCCCTCATATAAATTTCTCCATTATCCGGGCCTGAGAGGAAAATGGAAATGTGGCTGTAGCAGACATTCCTCTGGTTGCATTGAGGCCTTCTGTCTCCTGTGACTCCCCTGAACCTCCAATCTTAAACTCATTCACCGTGGAAATGCACAAAGACACACGTTCTAGAAATTCAACATCAATCTCTGTGTTTACAGTTGTGGGTTATTGCCATACGGCTCACTTTCCTTTGCTCCCTGCGTGCGAGAGAAATCTATCTGTTTATATTGTTTGATGTCTCATGAGAATACAAGTTTTGAACTTTGAAAATTGGATTAGATGGCTCGGATGTGGCAGCTGCTAGTGGAAGTTTGCTACCATCATCACTTCACTTTCGACGTTTTTTGAGTTCAATGTATATTACATACACTTTTTATTTATTTTTACAAATAATAACTCTCAAACAGAAATATGATTTCTTCTCTCCTTACTCTCTAAATTTCCCTCACGCTAAATCCATGCCAAAGTCACAGGGAGCCAGTAACCCAGTTTATTTACACAAACAAAGTCCTACTCAGCTCCTTTGACAAAAGCAGCTAAATCTTTCATGTTTTGTCAGCACTTGATTCCTCCTGTCCCTCTGGCTATTTGCCTGCCTCCGGACAATAGAGGCAGGAGAATGGCAGCAGATTGTTGGAATGCACCTCAATGAAACCAATTATTACATGTTGACTGCGTTCACCATGGCAGATTTGAAAGAACTGGGCTCATTCAATTTGGCACTGCAGGATTCCCTTTAAAGAAAAGTTATCCTTTTGACTGTTTGTATTTCTGAGCTTTCTTTTTCTTTTTCTTCTTTCTCCCTCGCACCCCCACTGCTATAAACGGATCCTGCAAGAGGGCCACTCCTCTTTCATGACTTTGGTTACTTTAATTAGTTAAATGAGGATAAAGTGCTAACAGTAATAAATAGAGGAAATGATGCTATCAATTAATTCAGCGCCACTCATGAAAAAAACTCATTCTTGGCACAAAAGTTAATCTTCCAATTTATATGAATTACCAGAGATACACTGGGTTAGATATACTCCTGCTCTATAGGCAAATGTGATAAATGGCACAAACAGCTCTTTCAAGCTGCAACTCAACCATGTATGTTGTCTAAACCCTGCACATCCTGAAGTAAATTCTACCTCCATAACTCAACAGTTAAAGTAGATGTAAACAACTTAGCATCGGATTCATCCCAGCAAACATCTTTTTCCCACAATGTTCCAGTCACTTGCTAATGTCATGCAGACCTGGGGCTGCCCAGTATACTTTATCCCACAACCCATAGCAATCCTTTTCCCAGACAAATAAATCTAAATGAGTCAGCTTTGATCTTAGCACTTAAGGAAAGCCAACAATAGTGATAGAGGAGAAAGGGGCAGAGAGCAACAGGCCTCTCTTCACTACAACAATAGCCTCTGCAAACACCTACTTAATCAATATTTGGCCAGAAGACACTCTCTCAGTCCCCAAACCACCCTTTTCACATTCTAATGAAGAGCTATAAAAGAGAAAAACAACAACTACTTCCACAAAGAGACACAAGAATGAAATAGTGCTGTTCTGTATATCAATGGGGGGAAAGTGTCTTAGAGCTGTTTGCGTGTATGATGTCACCTATTTGATGTAAAATAGCTAATGTTATTTGTTTTCTTTTTAAAAATAATAATCATACTATGACCTAATAGAATTAATTAAAGACATATCAAGAATTTTCCTCATGACATGTTTTCTGAGACTTGTATTAAATCCTCCTGTTTAGCTTATTAAACAAAACATATGTTTAATGAGGATGGTCAGAAAAGTGCCATTTCAGTTAATGTAATAAGCAGGGATGCATCCTAATTTATTGATGAATCTGATTATTTCCTATTTGAATTTGCGCTAAAAAAATTGTTTCTTCCAGAAATGAGTTTTAGGGATGTGTCTCGCCTGGGAGAGGGAAGTGCCCACAGATATTGCATGAATGTGTGAGCCCTAGGCAGAAAGGAAAGGGGCGGACTTTGTCTGAGATGAAAGTGGAGAGAAATAAAAGGTTTGGATTTAATCTAGTGGAGAGAAGGGGTTCCCTTCGCTCACCGGCTGAAGGCGTCACGCTCACTGCGCAAAGACTGACAAAAGCTCTGTGCGCACAAGGAACGGCACCGTTCAATGATGATTGCGCAAGGCCTGACGTGAATTTAACACATTTCAGGGGAGTAAAAAATCACGAGCCTTTTGCGGACTGCGTTAACTTAATGTTTATTTTATTTTCTGATCTTAAGTTACCATCTCTTAAAATGGCACAATTAAACCAAATCTAAACAAACCTACACTACTGAATAAAAGGAATAAGCTACATCATCGTGTCATCACACGATATTGCCAAAACACTACCACTGTTTAACGAAGTCAAGTCATCAATAATTAACTATATCATGTCTCCAACAGTAACCTTTTATTTTACGGCAACACTCCTAAGTCCCCAACAGGTCGTAAATCAACAGGTGTTTGTCTGAGCTCTTTTTTCGCGTATCTAACCCCCAAACCAATGACAAACTGTAAACAGAAGGAAAAGCCCCCAAATTGGCACTTTTTTTGAACAGTCTATAAACCAGGTCGCACTGGGCCTATTGGTGTCCCTGAATAATTCATCGCTCATTGCGGGTTCATAATGTCTTCTCAGGGCCTTTTGTCAGTGCAGTTTTTTCTCCCTTTCTTTCCCCATTTGAAAGACCCTGGCGTCTTTTTGTACACCACTGAGCCGCTCGCTGGAGTTTGTCTTTTTGTGCCCGTCAAACTGAGGTGTGAGTCTCAATGGACTCTCCCTGCTTTGTTCCCTGAAGTTCATCCTCAAGTGTCCGATTGTCTGTGTGCCGTTTCTCAGGCTTGGAAGTTAGACAAATGTTTGATTATCCACTTTAAAAAAATGTTTTATCTGCGCAGTTGTTAAATCTCAGAACCCTAAACGCGCGTGTAAGCACCTGCATCTTGTAGGCTATTTAACTTTCCTGTGAAGGTTTTCTAAAACAGCTGGCTAAAATATTTTGTGCATTACCACGATTATTATTATTATTATTAGTAGTAGTAGTAGTAGTAGTAGTAGTAGTAGTAGTAGTAGTTTTGACTGTCCAAGTTGATGCTGACAATGAAAAATCAACAGTTCGCCCTCCGATCAGGATATTCTTCTCGTTCATTTATTTGCAACAGTTTTGAGGGTTTGTCAAGTAAAATCATAATGTTGCACTTACATCTGTCTCCCAGAATGCCATCGATGCTGTGTTTCGTCCGTGATTCGTTTTCCTCCATCTCTCTTTTCACCACTTCATCGTCGTCCTCTTCATCGTCACCAACTCCTCCGAACTTAGACCGCATGACGCGACTGATTGCGCTCACTTAGAAAAAAATAAATAAATGATATATTAAATACACATGGGCAAATATAAATTAAACAAAAAACAACCCACCAAAAGTATTTCATACAAACTTATGCAAAGCAATACAAAAGTATGTTTACGCCAACACATTATGGCTGATGTTCATAAATCGCCAAATAGGCTATCCTTTTCTGTAATTAATATATATAATATATGTTTAAAAGTTTTTTTTTTAATTATATACAAGCCAATCGTTTTCACATCAGATTGCAGGTCCAGAAATGGTCGCCTACCTGAGGGAACGTTGTTCCTGTCGCAGATCCCATCTTTCAGTAATTTGTCCCTGATTTCCCAGCTGAACATGCCCGGGTGTTCCCTCTTGTACTCTTCGATCTTCTTGTCCACCTCTGGAGATGCGGTTTGCTTCGATGGGAGGAAGGAGAGAAGAAGTTTGTCACTTTTTATATTTCAAGGCCTACGTTGTGGCGAGACAGAAAAGAGGAATAACTTGCTGAATTCAAAGGTGTGGAGAGCTATATACGTCGTGCAATTCAAAAGATGGTTTAGCTTAGAGGAGGACCTTAAAGTCAAACTTGCTCAAGTTATAATACAGCTCCAAAATACCTCCTTTTTTAAACAAAGGTCTCATTGAACTTTGACTTTGAATCCGCTGTTTTATTTAACTTAGGCCTATTGTTTAGCCTCTGTGTTTCACGCCCAAAATGTGAGAGACTGTGCCCTTTTAAAATTATTCCATAAGTTAGTTTATGGAATTTAATTCAATGACCTGTTTCAGGAAACGCCACTTATTTCACATAATTTGGCTGACGCTTTCTTCATTTCAATTTTATGTGAATTTACAAAACATCAACGGCCGAATCTCTCACCTTTGGCTTGCTGCCTCCGATGGCCCCCGGCCTGATGGAGCCTGTCTCCTGGTACCGGCAGAGGATTTTGGAGACGCAGCCGTGAGACACCCGCAGCTGACGGGAGATGACACACGGACGGACGCCGTGGTGGGCCATCTCCACGATTTTATGGCGGATATGGTTTGGGAGAGGTCTGCCGTTTATGAAGACGCCGCCGAGCTGGTTGACCCGACCCTGTCCTAACGGAGTGGAGACTGGACAGCGGTGCATGGGATTTAGTTAGTTGAATATTCAAAAATTAGTAGACTAAACAGAGTGTCTTGTCTTTGTTTTATACAATCGAAAAATAAATGATATTTTTTAGTGATGGGAAACGACTTGCAACCTGTCAGGAAAGCTTTGCAGGATATAATCCAAAAACTGGTAGGCCTACACTTTTAAAGCGCAATCAAATAAGGAAAAGCAAAGCCCTAACTGCATTGAAAATGTGTCTAAATATTATAGACTAAATATTCAGCCTAAAATTGGTGTAGCCTAATTATCATAAAAATAATTAGGACATTTTTGCTACTGGCATAAGATAACCAAATCTTTTTCTTTCAGACAACTGTCAGTAATGTCTCACCCAATCAATCTCGGAGACATGTTAGCATTAAATAAATAAATACAATTAAATAAATAGGCTACAATTAAAATGGTTGCCACTAATATAAACATACCCCGGGAAAGTTTTTCTTTTGTTTGTAAAATATATTTAAAACTTAGCCCAAGCTTCAATTATTTCTTACATTTTTGTTATATTTTTTATAGGTTTAAAGCTTCTCAGAACTTGAGCTTGTCAGCTTTTTCAGAAGTTATCTAAAAGTTGAATTTTCTCCAGCTTCTTGTCAGCAGCAACTGGTGGTAGTCTCTTACCTTCCAGAGAGTATCCTCCCCGCGGATAGTTCTGGTGGGGAGTTGGTCTCATCATTCTCGGTAAACCTCCTGCAAGAGCTGTCATGTCCCCCGACTTTCTGTCAGGTAGCAGTCGCCTTTTTGCCTTTTACTTGTCGCTTTTAATCCGACAAAGTGCCCCTTTGTTTGTTGCAACAGTTCGCCCTCCCTACAGACGCGATGCAGCCTCCTTTTCCTTGAGTAACAGGTTGCCTCGACAAGAGAAAACCTGAATCCCACAGAGACTGGTATCCAGCGGCTCGGCTGAGGAGAGTTTAAATACAAAGTGCAGGTTGCTAACAGTCCTGCGAGGATTGAGAGGATGGATGGAAGTCAAACATTTTATCTGTGGTCGCTGTCCCCTCTGACTCGGCGCTGCACGTCCTGATTGGTCAAAGACCCGGACGTCCAGGGGATGGAGGGGCTTTGTGATTGGACAGCAGGAGCTCCCTTCTGTCTGGACTGACCTCACCAGGTCAGCGCTGTCACGGGCTTACTGTCATGCAAGTTTCCACAAAGTGCACAACTTTTAATAATAAATCAATGAAATGTCTGGGCGAGGATAGAGCTGATCGCATATGCATATTATGCTCCTCGTTAACAAGGTGAGGCTTATAGTCAAATAAAGTTTAATGAGAACAGTCCACACACACACGCACACATACACACACTTCATTTACTTTACACGTATAAGAAACAAGAATGAACATTGTTAATGAAAGAATGAGCTATTACAGCCTATAGTGGCCTTATTGTAATAAATTGTAGAGGCCAATTTTTGTCAGTTGTTTTCATTTGCCAACGTAAATTAGGTCTGTTGTTAGTAGCCAATCAACATGTAGGCCTACATTAAAAATGACAAAAGGAATGCTATGATTATAAACTGGATTTATTTTGACAAAACAAAATGATCAACGATGAGGATTTTACACATGTGGAGAGCTCATTGCAGAGTAGAGACATACTGAGGATTTATTGCTACCCTCAGGTTTATAGACTAATGGTGAAACGGGACAAAAGACTGCAACAGGTGAAAATACCAAATAATAAATATAACAATAATTTTAAAGGCCGATGTTAACACAGAATAAAGTATGACATCGTGAAGTTTTTCTCGTGTATTATTGTTGTTGTTGTTGTTGTTGTTATAATTATTAATCATCTATCAAAACTCACCACGATCATCATGTCTAAAAAGCCGTATCCCATTTGTTGTTAATGCAACAGTAATGAGTGTAGTAAGAGTAGAACACTGCGGGGTTCAGGTCCCCCATGCTGTGAATGAGTGCATGCGCAATTGTAAAAAGCTTTATGGTGTGTCACTTTGTAATGGCATGGCATGTATGATGGTATTATTTGTAGATATTAAGATTGTCTTTATACCATAAACTGAAAACTTCGTTGGGCAGAAAATGTGGCTAGTTTAGCTTTCAATCACCAAAAGCATTTAGATGCAAAAATCTAAGAGTTCGGCAGAGGGTTTTTTTAGGAATAGTTTCGCTCCACCAGACAGCACGGCACAATGCGTGTGGTATTCAGCGTGGAGAGGAGGATCTGTTTTTTGTTGTTGCAAGAGTTCAACCACACCCCACGCAAAAGCTCAGCACCGTCATCTAACAGTTACAGAAATTTAACAATAGGTGCTGCGCGAAACCGTGGTTGAGCCACAAGGCGGTGTAACACATCCGTGCAAATGTTCGATTATAGACACATACAGCCACATGAGGGATCATTTGACTTTTCTGAAGCTTGTAGAGTTGTGATAATTATGCAAATTTGGCGTGTTAAATAGACCTATACATTTTTCCCCTTTCCCCTCCAGGATTAAGGCCATCTACTGGCTGATTCTGCTCAGAGGCCTCCTCAGCTTGCATTCCATGAATGATTGGTTGCTCGTGACCTCTAGAAGACAATCTGATGCATCACCAGAGCTGACTTACTGGCAGGAGATTAATTGATACCATCAGATCTGTCATTACTTGCTGCATTATTGTCTAAACACAACGATGATTAAAAAACGCACATTGTCACAACTTTACCATGAAGAGAACCTTCTATGTGAAAATATGAAAAAGCAAAGCCAGATGTCGTGACTGTTGCTGGTGCTACTGTTATCAAAGATTTTTGTTTGCTATAAAGTGGAGCAAATTTTGAAGAGGACACAAGGGCGTAAAGGACTTCTTTTAAAATCTGTTTTCCTATAATTCGTAACCAACTTAATAGCAGAAGAGTGCCATTTTTCTGTCCCTTTCATTGCAATATCCCACAGCATGTGGCCCTATGTATTTTTATTCATTGACTTCATGGAGACAAAAAAACATGATGCAGTGAACACAGAACATGTGGAAACATGATAGGTCCATAAAAAAAGGAATGGAGGGGGGACTAAAGTTATCATACTAAAGTTTGACTATCATGAAAAGGATATTGGATCTACCATGTCAAATCAATTAGTTGGGTAAGCTGAGTCAAAAATGTGCTGTGGTGCTGGTGAACAAACTGCATCAAATATAAAGAACAAAATGGCCCCGAAAAAGAAACAGCGTGTTGCATTTACCAGACATACGCACTGAATAAGCCCGGGGCTTTCAAGGCTATATTTCTGAAACCCAAACAGAGTAATATGCTCTGTGTCCGCTAAAGACAAAGTTAGTCTAATAGCCTAATATAAAGCCAGTTTTGATTTTGCCTGTGGCCCACTAGCGTTATGGTCTTACCCTACGCCAGACTAAGACCTATTTAGACCACTAAATAAATCTCCAGAACAATTTATAATACTGCTCAGTATTCATGAATAACACCATCAGATCAAATATAGATAGACATTTGCCTGCAACCAGATCATCACAGTGATTATCTGACCATAACCCTTGAACTAACAAGCTTCAACTCATTCTCAGAATTAAAATAGTCAGTCATGTGTTCCTTACTGTAAGACACACTGTAACTGCAGCAGAGAAAATAGGTCTATAGCTTACTGTGACAAGCAGAATGATAGATTCTTAACTTGATAACCTTAATTTGCAGTATTCATTATTGCTTTAGTATGTTATAATAACAGTCAGCTGTAAAACAGAATGTGTTTAACCTTTATTCATCTTCAGAGAATCATGACACTGCTGTGAGGTAATTGTTGAATAATGGGCCATAATATCAGTTTCTACACTGCAGTCACCCACTGTGGTCTAATTATATTCGAGGCTTTGACACGGAGTTCTGCCAATTATTTCAAATATTCTAAACGCAGACTTGGAAAAAGTGTACTCTGCAATTTCTTAGCCACATGTTATGCAGACACACAGTTTATAAATAAAGCTGAGATTAATATGCGGTCTTACATTATATTGAGTGATTAATTAAAATTAGGCATTCATAAAATAAGTTTTCCATGCATTATTCTTGTGTAAATGCTGTGAGAAAAGAATTCTGCACTTCTTGATTCTTTATGTGTGAAACCTAGATGCACCACGCTCTATTTTTTAACAATGAATAGAGGTTACAGGGAAGTGTGGTTATAATGCCCTTCAAAAATAATTAGAAGGCATCTGATTTTTTTTGGGTGTGATATATGATCAGTAATATTTGCTGTTCTGTCTTTATTAACCAGCAGCAGTTCAGTGACGACAGTTCAAAACAGCTCTGCATCACAAAGACTACAGAGCGGACATTGTTTGAAATAGGAGAAACAGATTAGAAGAATGGCCAGGCCGACATTTGATAAGCATCTCTGAAACGCTTGCCTCTTTAGTATAGGGAGATCCACTCTGTGATTAGGAGCCATGGGATGTTACTGTTACAAGGTACTTCCAAAAGGTGCACTGCTTTCCAGATGCGTTTGATCTTATCAAACATGTGACCCAAAACACTTCAGTGGGAACTTAAACTGAGCACAGTTATCATAACATAGACTCATAAGGTGAACCACGGTGAGCGAGAGAAAAGAAAAAGATAAGCGGATCGTTTGTTAACCATAAAGACCCTGGACACGCAGGGCTACATTAATAGTTCAGTAAATGAGGACTTAAAATCGTGAGGTAATAGGGTGTGGTCCCCTGATGTGCAGTGTTACCTCCTGTCTGCCTGTCTGAAAGGGAAGAAAGACATGTTGCCTCGTGTTGTGACCACACCTTGAGGTGGATTTCCAATAGTACTTCCCCAAAGATAAAAAGCATAAATATATTTTACATTATGTAATGTAAAAAATGTGTTGAGCAATGGGTAAATTTGCAACTGTGAAGAATACTGTTACTGATAGGAGATGTAGAAAATGTCTGCAGAGTTGCAATAATTACTATTTGTATTACGCAAAATGTTTTTGCCCTGAAAATGTCTGCAATTTGCCATCTATCAAGTACTGCAAATATTTTCAAGGATAACACATTATATGTCCATGGGTTTTGTTTTCTGAAATACATATTATAAAACATAAAACAAAATACAACATTTCAGATATCTCATTAAAGTGAGTCTGTGCTAAAGTTGCCAATTGCAGGACTGGTTAAAGTTCTCTTTCAATGATTTTATGCCTCCTATGTAAGCATTTGAAATGTTTTCTGCACATAGTAGATAGTGTACTTATGCGCCATGTGTGAGCCATGATGCTCACAAAACCATCCATTTAGGTCACAACAGACATTTTGAGTAATAGCAGGAAAAGCACGTGTTTTACTAATAACATTAAGGATTGCTCCTTTCTGTCAACGGTGTCCCAGTATGAGTGAGCCAGCATGCACCAACAATAGGACCCTGGCACTGAAGTAGCAAAATGGAATTCACCTATCATTCTTTTTAACATTTACACATGTGCTTTGTCCTACTGTGAAATGCAATCATCAAGGCCTTCAAAAGTTGCATGACAAGAAACAGGTCCAACCGGGGATGCTACATGACCTCACCATGACTTACACAGGCTCTCAGAAATTGAAATAACCAATTTGAAACTGAATGGTCACATATTGGAACCCATTTTAAAGTAAAAGCCAGATATTCACAGATACTGACGCATACAAGTGCCAGACAGAGAAATAAATAGACAGATACACGTTATATTTGGTGAGGTAACTTTGCCATCTATCAAGTACTGTACATATTTTCAAGGATACCACATTATATGTCCATGGGTTTTGTTTCAACATTTCAAATATCTCATGACAGACTTTTGTAGCATTAAATATCAATTACATAAAAATTGTTCGAACTCAGTTGAAATCAATTTAGTCAACATGTTTAAAAAATCTTGTCATCTTGGCTATATTTTCTTTTCAGATATTCAGCTTAAGTTTAATGGAACAATTTCCATCCTATGGAATCCTGGATTTCCATACTTGATTACATTTGATTGCTTAAGTTATTTTAAATGCTCTCTATTTGTATTGTGCCTTTCTAGTCTTTGTGATCACTCAAAGAGCTTTTACACTCACACATTCACACACATTCATACACTGAGCCTAAGTACTCAAACGGAAACTAACATTCACCATCGGTAAAGGTTTTTAAAGGAGAACTAAATGTAACAAGAACCTTCAAACACATCTTCAATTACTGTTTTCATTACTAACTGTAACTCATGAAAATAATTTAATCAAATGTAATTAATTACATGTAATTGTATGTAACTGTAATCCAGTTAGGCCCAATATGCTACTACCCAAAACTGCATGCAGGTACTACCACTGTACAAACATGCATGCATAAATTCAGCCACAAGAGGGCACACGTTAGACACATACAACAACTCATACAGTTTGCAGTACGCCTGATACCATGACACCACAGACCTCCCCAAAGAATCTTTATGAATATGTGAATTATTTATGGTATGGATGCTACAGATGATGTCAAAACGTGTTTGCGACTACAGATATGAAACAGTTCTGTGCCTTGGTGCATCTGTGCCATGGCGTGACTTGGTAACAAGGCCTAAATCAAATAGTGGCCTAAGTATTTAGCCAAGATTTTTTTTCTGTAACATCAATAAGTCCCAATAAAAGCAAAAGATCACGTTTAGAATCACACTGTGACTGACGTACTCAGAGGTACTGAGCTATAGGAAGTAAAGGAATGTTGAAACCATGTGGAAGATGAAGTTAATATAGCACATGCATGAATGGGGAAAACAATTTGGAAATTTCTGTCCTTCTGTTCTTCATGCTTAACTTTTTAAACTTAAGGCATTCAAACATCAAACATTGTGTAATCCATTAAAGGACAATTTCGATTTATTATGCTTGGGTCTTGTTTTTGTGGTTTGGCCATCATTTGCTAACCAGTAACTTTCCTTTTACATAACTTTTGTTGAACCTTAAACTTTTTAAAGTTAAGCACGAAGAAGGACGGTGGATCATAGATTGACATCTACAGTGGTGCTGAGCTGCAGCTGAAGGTGTCACTGCTGTGTCAAAGCTCGGAGCTGTCCACTGCCCGTGGTGCTGAAAAGCAGAGGAACCAAAAAAAAACCAACACCGTACTTCACTGTCTCTGCAGGCGCTAAATTCTAATTACACGGTCAAATTAATCTATGAAATTCATCTTATACATGAACTACACTTGTGACACATCAACAAGGTGTCACACACCAAGTTGGGAAATCAATTTCAACGAGTTTTACCGTATTTTTATGTATGGTAAACGGGTTTCAGTTCTGGTAATGGGATCGCAATGAAGCCGGTCGGTCCCTGTGCATGGGCTATGCCCCCCACGCCGGTATATGCTCATCAATATAAATAGACACTGTAGTAAAATAAAGCTGTATCTGTAGCCCAACAAGACGGAACATGACGGAGGCGGTCAATACACAAGGCGACCGTGGCTCCGTTCCGCCTGACATGACCGACACGTTTCCCAGCGAGGAATACGAGTGCAAAATATGCTACAACTGCTTCGACCTGGACCTCCACACTCCCAAACGGCTCAACTGTTCCCACACTTTCTGCCAGGAGTGCCTCGACGCTCTGCACTGCCGGGAGGGTCGAGGGTGGAGAATCTGTTGCCCCGTGTGTCGCCACAGACCCTGTTATTGTGATTTGGCGCTATATAAATAAAATTGAATAGAATTGAATTGAATTGAAATTGAATTCATTTTATCGTTATTCCTTTTGGAACAAATAATGAAGAGAGTCTGTGAACTTCAGTCAATTCGTTTCTCGTTCTAAACCAAAAGTGCAGTTAGAAAGGTGATTTTAGACTAAAACTAAACTAAAAGAACGTTTTTTTAGTAAAACTAAAGTAGCACTGGGTGTAAAAAAACACTTTAGTTAACTGAAATAAAAACAATAAATAAAAAAATAATAACTGTTAAGCTATTAGGGAGAATTAAACATTTGTAAGACCATTGGTGACCTGTAACTTCAGATTAAGACAATTTAACTAATGTTATATGTCGCAGTTAGCCTATTTATTTAAGTTTATATTATTTAATTCATATTTTAGTTTCTTAACACATATGACATATAATATTTTTAAGCCTTCACACTGTGTGTGAGCTCCACCAGTAGAGGGCACTCTGCCCCCTTCTGTGCACGAGTCCTTCTGTGGCGCCAACAGCCAACAAGCTTTTGACCTTTTGATTTGTGTTTATATCAAAGAGAAGGCTGCACTGCGACCAGTGGAACCTGATCACTGAGCTTGAAGGGTGTGCAGAACTACACCTGCCTCCAGCTTCTTTTTCTATGGAGCTGCTAAAAACTCTAAGCTTCCACCATCTACTATTATGTGTCAGTACAAAACTCTTCCAAAACAAATCTATAAATTTGAATAATTTTTATTTTCCTTTGCATTTTTTCCAGTGTAATGTACTTATGTTAGTTAAGTAGATTAAATATTTTTAATGCAGCCTGTTGTTGTCATTAGCTATGTAGGCAGACTTATGTGTGAAGAGCCGGAGGTTGCCGCTTGGTGAAACCTGGTGAGCATTAATGAGAGTCAGAAAGGTCCTCTGGCTCTAGGGCTTTCAAGACTCCAAGCAATATTCAGCAGGTGCTTCACAGTTTGAGGACTGCAGCAAACATCCACAGTAAAAACAGGGCCTGGAGAACACTGAGTCATTTGCAGCGTTTGACACTATTTTAAATTCTATTACTAACTCTTTCTTTTTTTACTATGGAGCAGCATGACACCTTTGTTCACTTTCTAGACTTAGCACAAGGGAAACAAGAGAAAACAACAGTACTATAGAGGCTACAATATATAACAAACCCTTACAGAGGAACACACTTTCAGAGAGCTCAGCCTAATCACCAAAACAGCTCATCCGCAACACTCCTATTAGGCCATCTTTGAGACTGCGCAGAAACTGCAGTAGCCTATAGTGTTACAGATTTAAAGCTGTTCAAATGATAGAGTGTTCTCAGTACAGTGGTTACCCCACGTCATATATCTCTCCAAAAGGCCCTAGATACAGATAGGGGATCACAGTTAGTAAGGAAGGCTAAGGTATACTACTCACTCATGGATCCCTTTTCCACTGAGTATTCTCCTTTGGCACGCAGGGTCAAAAACATTATCCCTGAACACTAGAATGTCCTCAAAAGTCATGCATCTTAAATAATATCACCTCTGTGCCTTCCTTGATCACAGTCAAATGTTCTCGAAATCTGAGAGACAGACTAGTTTGTTCTAACACCAGAAAACCACGTGACATTATCCATATAGATGCATGTTGGATTCCAGTTGAGCTTTTTGGCTTAAATGAAGGACTGAATTAGTGATGTTTCCTCTTCTTGTTGTACTTGATGGGTGCAGCACCTCTTCAGTATTCTCTGTCATTGTAAGATTTGTTCTTTTGTCTCTGATGCGCTTCTAATGCATAGGGTATGGTACTTGGACAGTGGCTATGGCAACTCCCACTCTGGGATTCATTATCCAGTAGATTCGAAAGCCTGTTCAATCAACTATCCAATTGTACAACTGTTCTAGGTTGACTGTATACGTTGTTTGCCTCCTGTCTCTGTCAGTTTTGACTCTAATGATGCAGTCGTGTCAAAATGTTAGTCTGTTTGCACAACTAAAGGCTGCAAATCTATCAGTGTGCAGTCTCTGTTTTCTATTTTTCTCTTGTTTCCTAACAACATGACCTATTGTGCCAATAACAGAACCTGCTAACCCCATAACCACCTCTCTGTGATTACATTGACTCCCCGTGGTGGGCTAGGACAGTGGGGGATCCCAGGCCAATGACCCTGAGGGGACGTGAGCCTTCAGAGAAATAACTTTGGAGTAGGGGGCCAAAATAAGCAGTGTTGTAAAGTAGTGAGACAATGGAAGTGCAGATGACCTCCTAGGGTTCTTAAATCATCTGATGGGCTTGTGTTTGCTGTCCCAAGTCATATAAACTGCAAAAAGATATAACCTCCACTAACAACTTGGTCCACGCCCAGGTCTTAGGTTACAGTGAAGTGTGAAATAAAATAATGTGTATTTATGTTTGTTTTTGTTTTGAGAAAATGTAATGAGATGAGTTGCTGTCAATTCACTGGGTGTGATTTATTATTTCAGTTATGATTCAAGAAGATGTCTCCATTTAGTTTAGGTATCTGCTAAACTAAATGCAGACATCTTAAGAGGCGACACTGGTCTCAGGAGTTAAAATTTCTCTCTTTCAGGTCTCTCAAAGGGATTCCTTCATTTGGTCATCCAGTCGGTGAGCAATGCCACTTAAATGCCACCATGACAAAAGCTTGAGAAAAAAGAAGGGGTGGTAGGCTCCCACTGGGAGCCATAGGCAACACTGTCTGGGGCAAAGAGCTTCATTTCACAGGGTCCACAGGGCTTAAAGTTAAAGATTACTTTGAAATCTGCATCCCCTACCATCAAACTCTCTCGCTATTACCCACCTTCCCTCCTCCCTGGAGCCGTCACTCCCTCTCCCGAAAAATAAGAAGCTGTCGCCACAGAGCAGGGGATGAGTTGGGAGCAGATCCTCTTTGATGACAGAGAAGGATCCTTTTGTTCCTTAATACCCACACAACCCCCCCTTCCCCTATAAGTCTAACAGTGTCAAGGGGCTCCTTAATCTGCCAGGGGCTCAAAAGTTATTAGTTTACTTGTTTTACTTTAAAAGACAGGAATGTAACAGTGATGTCTTATCGCGACACCTCTCACGAAGGCACATTGATTTCACTAAAGTTTTTTAACTTTGGTCTTTTCAGTGTGTGCAAGTGTCTTTGAGAGCAGCAAGAACATAAAAGGAGCATATCAACAAGTAAATACCCTGACAAGTCACATGACACTGGTCAGTGGTTGCCATAGGTGGATCCAGAGGGAACAGCCAGTAGCCACTGTGCAGGCTGTCAAGAAAGACGGGTTCGCCCAGAAACAGACAGGATACATTTCCTCTCTTCCTGTGTCTTGCCCTTAAGTGTGTGCAAAGTGTGTCCTTGTGTCATTATCAGATTGGACACACGTATTTCACAGAGGAGATGAAAGTGTTCCTTTTGCTCCAAACATCTGCCTTCTGATGGTTTGTGTCCCATCAAGATGACCTCAAAGACATAGCCTAAGGAGAGCGATTATCACCACTTCGAGCACGCTCTGGCTCGTCATGTGATCGCACGCTTGTGTGGATGTTTGTGCCCAAGCGTGTATCTATGAGAAGGAAGAGGCGTGAGTTTGCGTGTGCTTATATTTGTCAGAATATGTCTGTAAAGACATATGGCCTAACAAGCATGCAAGCACTAGAAAAGGCCAGTGAGAAGGGATCAATGTCCAGGGTCAAAGTGTCAAACATGGCTTAGCTCGCCATTTCACTTTCATCTTGCCGCTCTTCAGAAGTCAAAGAAGAGTTTCCTCTGTCCTGAACACAGATACAAAAACTGCTGGATCCTTGCTCTGTCAAGTTGAAACAAGTAGCGTTGTGAAAGAGTGCAGTGAACAGCCCTAGTTACAGAAAAATTGCTCACTGACTCCCCCTAGTGTATAAAAGTGAGAATGTAGCAAAGGAAAAATGGAAACACAAGCTACTATGTAAATTATAAAATTATATTTAAAAATACATATATATAATAATTCATTGTTTTTTCTCTAGCTGTTACTATATTTAGTAAAATTAACCAGTTCAGTTTTAAATTAGAGGGGCACAATTAAAGATAATAAAATTTGTTTTTACATGCACCCGTATCCATTTTATCAGAGTGGCCAAAACACAACAAAGTGGAGAAACCCAAGAGATATTTTAGGGTTCAATGTTTCTTGGTAAAATGTACAGGGAGAGTAATGATGGGTTTTAACACCAGCTACCAAGCAGTTTTTTTGTGGTAGCTGCTTCTTTATGTGTATGTGAACCAGCAAACTATGCAGTCAGCGGTGCATTCTGCCCAATTACATCTTCTTCTTTTTTTCAAATGGCCACCACTTACTGTCATGGGACCAGACTATACTGATTTTCAACAGTAGCAGTATGACTAATCAACACATCAGATGGCTCCATCAGGGATGGTGCCTGTCAGATGATTGCAGTCTAGGGAAAGGAACTGATTTCTATCAATCTATGTATTAACTGTTTTGTTACGGGGGGAAACTCCTCCTCCATTTATCTCCTCCACCGATCATCCTCATCTGGATTGCTCTCTTCTCCGTCATCATCCCATACTGACAAATAAGAGGACAGAACTTGACAGGGATAATATATATAAAGCTAAAAGGAGAAGTACAAAGAGCTACAAGTCAAGGCCAAAAAGACTGGCGAGCCACACAGTTGGAAGGAAGGCAAACTACCACCAGAAAAGTATCCAGCAACAACTGGCAGCAGGGCAGACACCTCTTACATCCCCTGAACAAGTCTCTGTTGCTAATACCTACAAAAGTTTTATGATATTTAATTGTGATAAAGCCTCTTTATGTCTATTTTTAATACAATTATTACTGATGTGCAAATGCTGTTGCAACTGATAGAAGCTATTGCAACAGCTATGTGAGTTACAGTTAGGTGTTACTGAATACAGATGAAGAAAATGTACATTGGCACCACCAGCTGCTGAAAGTTTATTTTGCATGGTAAGCCAATACCGAATTTTCTGCACTTAAAGCATTTAAAGACATACATAAAGCTACCATTACTGTGGTTTTGAGGTTTTTTGTTTAAAGGATGACATCTCGTTTAAGTGCCAGTGATTTTTAGGTGTATGGAGGCTTCTGAATACCATTTCAATAAACAGTAGTCTATTTGAATCTGACTAAATGTCTTGGATATCATTTGGATTATATTGGATTGTGGGTGACCTCTTATAGCAGGGTGTGAGAAATGTTTTTTTAGAATAATATATTCTGTAGTCTATTGTAGGCCTACGGGGATTTTAAGCAGGCTTCCTATGGTCAACTTTATTTGGTTTAAATGATTTTGTATTGTTTTTAACATCCATTCATGTCTTTTCATTTCTAATTAAGCCTTTTATATTTACTTTTATTAAAAAAGATCACATTAATATGATAAATATATAATAGGTGTGCAGGCCTGACCTATTCAAAACACAACAGGGTAATATTCATAAAGTTTAAAAATTGTATATTGTACTTGGAGAATTGCTGTTCTCACTAACTTTCTGTTTTGAATGAACCCAACTACTGTTATTTTACCTTACTTCAGACTCTAAAGGCGTATTATATTTATGAATGGCATGCCATTCAAAAATGTAAGTACCTATGTTACCTTCAAGGACCATTGCTAGGTGCGGTTATACAGAGACGTTTGGGTAATATTTCTGGTGTACAGGCTTTAACTTTAGGCACTAGCATGGGCTGTATCTGGTCACTAGTCATGGCTAAGTTATAGACCTCTCCACAGATAGAGGGAAGTTAGAGTTTCGGTGGTTTTCAATATTAACACTTTCATACCGTGCTTCATACAGAAAAAGCAAAGTGATCCGACAACACTCGAGTATGCAGTCCCACACAGTCAGTTGAGTTAAGCACACAACTGTGATACATAATCAGTAGGCCTATGTTATGCACTATAGGTAACTCACACTTCGGCTCTTTCTTTGTATTGTTCATACGTGCGTTCTCTGCCTTTCTTTAGAAGCTACGCTAGGGTGGGCAACGCTGGAGAAACTAGCAAGAACAGACCGCTGAATTTTTAAAGTATCCACCCCCTCCAAAGCCACTCCCCCAAAACACGTGCATGTTCATACTTATGGCGCGTTCGAGACTGGTCGGAACTGGGATATTTCCCAGTTGAAACTTCCGAATTCCGACATCAAAGCGTTCCAGGTGCATGGTGGTGCATGACGCCGAAAGTGAAAGAAAATCATGGCTGACCCTGACAAAGTGTACACACAGTTGCACCCTCAGCAGAGCTTTAGGTGTTAATTAAAATGATGGCAGGTTAACTGCAACAACTGAAATAAATAGCCCATACGT
>JAPMOB010251769.1:0-45358 GCA_029875015.1 Lepomis gibbosus
CTGCCTTTACATGCGTTTGCTGTATGTCCAAACCTTTGACAGTTGTAACACCTCATTGGTTTCGGGACATACTCTCTTACGCTATAACTCAAAAAACCTAGTGTTACATTCTTTGGGAGCATTTCTTCCTCAAACCAGTACCACATGCTCACTGTCCTTCCTTACTCCCTCCCGAGTTACCTGCAACCTTTTAGACTTCCCCCTTTTAGATTTGATTTGATTTCCTCCATTGTAACTCTGACTGGTAGCCTACCCCCCAAATCACTCCCTTACTCCACTAACTCCCTCTTTCAATTTGGCTTGTACTTATTACTTTGAACCGCCCAATCTCTTTAATCCTTCCAGGACTCTCTCTCTGTTCTTCATTTTTACAACCGATCATTAAATTGCCATCTCTCAACACCAGCTACTACAATGTCCCCGACCTGGTTTCTCAAGACAGTTATCAATTTCACCGGACTCATTGACGAAATTCCCCTCTCCTCAGTAAATCTCAGTATGATTTTAAACTCCAGCCCTTCTTGACCTTTCTGCTTTATTCCTTTCCTGTACTCTTCATTACTCCTGATCCTCTTTGTACTGGTCCCAGCAAAAGTATTTTCTCTTTTGTCCCTGATTTTCCCACCATCTTGACTTATCTCCATGCTTCCATCACTTTGGGCTATGTCAGAATCTCCCCACTCTGGCCCATTCTCAACATAGTTGTGCCTACCCGCTGTTTTCTTCAGCTTCTCTTTTTTTTAGTTCCCCTTTTTTCCGACCTCTTGCAGCGAACCGATCCTTTCTCCCAGGATCATCTGTCAGATTTTGTTTATACGTTTTAAGCATTCAGCACCTCCGGCAAGTTTTTCCCGAGGAGCCCCGATGGACGGAGATGGACGAACCGATTTTGGGGTTCTGTCTTGTCTTGTGTTTAGTAACCTTTGTCTTCAGAGACACAAGCTGCACAGTTCCGCTTCATTTAGTCATCATGACGTGTAATCTGTGTAATACAGTCTAGGTCAAGGTATGTAACCATGAATGCTCTGTAAATATAACGCATGATATTCTTAATTTACGAATGGCAGGTTTCAGTAATATGTAACATGCCGCATGTCTTTCTAAAACAGAGCCTATATATTTAATATAAGGGCGAATATTTCATTTGTTTTTTCTTAGAATAAAAGTAATGACAAGGCAACATATATCAATAATCATAACATTACAAAGGATACAACACATACAAACACAAGGGATACAAACCTACATATAGCAAGGGGGGAATAACAGAAAAATAGCCTACAGAGAAATAAGAAAAAAATAAATAAAATAAATAAAAAATAAGGGTATCACTGAAAGACCTTCAAGCGAGTACAGACATGAAGTAGGCCTATCCTCAGAGCCTTTATATTGGAGGGGAAACTGATTGTTCTAAAATAAAGTTCATTGTAAATGTGTTTTTGTGTATAAGAAATTTAGCCAGAAACAACATAAAATTGAAGAAATAATGATTGCAGTGTTGATTTGCATTAGGCCTTCTGAAAATCAGAAAAAAGGACATTCTGCCAGAACAAGCTGAAACCTGATGTATACTAACTGTTTTACAAGTTACAGTGCCAAAGCAGAAGTCTCACAGAAGGTACAGGATCAATGTCAAGGGCAGATATTTCTGTTACTGGGGTCAATAACAACGTCTTGAAAAGGTAGGCAACAGAGCAAAACACTGAGGCATATGAGGGGGGAGGACTTAATCATTCGAAACTAAAAAAACGCATTGGACTCTTAGTAAGAGAACACAAGAGTTGATTATTAAAATTATTGCTATGGACAATTCAAAAGTCGCTGGATATTGGCAGGACCGTACCGTTCCTACAAGTCTGCGGCCTTGTTTAGAAGTCTGTAGGCCCATGTTTTTTCTGTATTGTGTAAACGACAATGAGTGTGGTGGCACTTGTTGTCCACTAGATGTCACTATGGACACAGTTAAGGAAAGCACTAATTATGTTATTTTTATTTATTTATTTTATTTATCAATTGCACAGTTTACAGGAACGTTCCACTCCATTATAAAATAATACATTGTGCAGTTTCCAACATTGCGGGTGTTTTAACATAAACAAAACATAAACCAAAGATTCACATCATCACATTTTGCCAGGGGAAGTACAGATTTACAAAAAAACATAAAATTGTTTACACACATTCACAGTTTTTGTTGACTTTTGATTAAGAGAATACTTAATCGTGTTGACATATTGCTTGACCTCATTGTTAAAAGCAATAAAAGATGTTTTGGAATGCGCCAACTTACATTTATGAATGTAAATTTTTGCCAAGAGAATAATGAGATTAATAATGAAAGTTTCATTAGGCACTGTTTTGTAATTGATGTGGTCATGTTTTATTTTACATTTTAGCAATGCCAGTAATTAAAGTGTGGTGAAAAGCTGAGTTTCTGCCGCTGATACTAAAACCCTGTGTCGGTTTTACTCTGCAAGAATGTCCAAATCAACAACCTGTTTTATGGAACAGGCTAGAGGCAGATTTGATAATCAGAGTGATCAAACCATTTGTTGAGACATTTTATTACTGCAGAAAGGCGTTGGTGTTTTCAGACACATATATTGCACGTTAGCTACTTAATGTTAGTTAATTAGTGATCTCAGTTGCAGTGAGGATGGCAGGGGATGAAAGTCCCTCACTTTACTTTAGTGGGCCTTTGTACAATTTTAATGGTTACTTGCATACACATACTTGGCAAAAACAGCTGATTCTAATTCTTATCTACATATATTCAAATATGCATGAATTTAAGGTAAACAAAAGCTGAGTCTACTCATACACACTTAATTGCATTCTTACAGAAACCACACTATTTATAAGTATGCCATTCTTTGGTGTAGAAAACTATTTTATTAATGTCAGTAACTAGATGGCTTAGGCCGTTATGGCTGACATTTTTAAAATTTAACCTCATTCATTTTCTTTTTACACATGTTCCTTTGGTTTATTATTGGTCCTGTTTCATTTTATTGCATAGGTTGACTCAGCCTATTAATTCTGTTGGTCTCTTAAGATAAGTTATTGGTTCTTCTTCTTCTCCTCAAATCTACTCCATTAGGCCTATCTACAAAACTGTCACTAAAAAGATGACCTGAGCTAGAAGCCTAAACTACATTATCTTACCTTAACGAATTCATTCATTATGGGGGGGCTTGCTTTCGTTTTCCAAAAGGTAGGTGATTCCCATCAGTGTGACTGTGAAAATATGTCCCCACAACATCAGTAATACGTACACACACACACACACACACACACACACACACACACTGCCTCCACCTGCACAGGTGTAATGTGCTCAAACAACTGAGGTCAGATTCCTTCCTCATTCACGGAAACCTGTTTTACTTTAACCATAAATCGGTGAGCTTTCAGTGGGTGGCGGTCGCATGTACAGACTCTCATTCTATCGTGTTTGGTTTTTAACTAGTTTCTTTTAAAAGTGTTGCGAAACATCGGGCCGCTGACAGGTGTCGCATACAACTGTCAGGAGAGGAGTAGTTGGCCGAGCTTGCAGAGCCGACAAGCCGGTGGAGAAGCTTCCGGAAGATTGAAGATGTCGGTGTTTCTTGTGAAAATATGACCCCACCATACAGAGATGTGGACAGTGTCACTTGTTCTGTACCTGGGGGGTCTGCACTGCGCAGGTACTGGACTAACATTGCTAATAGCCTACAGCTGTATTTTCTTGTTTTCTCTATTTTGACTTTAGACCCACTACGGTCTAAAGTCAAAATAAAGTTTTTCCCACTAGGTCTATTAGCTGCAAACGTTAACGTTACATTATGTTACAGGCTACGTTTGAGACTATTTGGTTTCCATGGACGATTGATTACACGGAAACCGTGTCTGTGTTTGAATTTAATTGAGGATTGTCAACTCTATGCAGTATATCGTACTGTACACACTATTTTCAATATGACATTAAGTGAAATGTTTGCAGATTTATTAAATCACTGCCTGATTTTAGTTGTTATGATATGTATCTAGTTAAGTAGGCTCATCATACAAACCGTTTCGTCATTGCAACCTGTATTGGAACCATTGAGCAAATATAGTTGTCAAACAAATTGCTTTATTGTCTTCTGATTCTGTTGTATGTGACATAGTAATAAAACCGTGCTTTATTTTAACTGAACATTAAGTATCAAAATAGCCGCACAGCCCTTTCATTTGTGTGTGTACATGGCATGAAAATGAGTTAAATTTGGCACTTAAGTTCAAGATCACTTTATAGGTTCAGATGTCTGTAACCTACAAACCTGGTTCTTAAACTGACTTTCATCAGCGTTTTATTGGGTTTTATGAAGGCACAACAAACTCTTTTTAAATGTGTGTGTCTCTTACCTTTCCCATTAAATCTCACTTTTTCATTCTCCTTCTCCTCAGTCTCCTCCCCTCTCTCCAGCCCCATCAATGTCATGTTTTCCTCAGTGAATCTGAGAAATATACTGCAGTGGTCACCAGGAAATGGCACACCAGATGACACACACTTTACTGTGCAGTATACCATGTAAGGAAAGATTTTAGAGCTTAAATATATTATTTATTAAATATTCTTTTAACTACAGTGGTCCTGTGAACAAAGTCATTGTCTTCAAGTTGCAAATAATTTAAGTTATTTTTGGCACATTGGTCATAGGCTACTGTATCTGCGTTGGACTTTGGCTGAATGTGATGGAGCACTCTCCATCACATTCAGCGTTGGAGTGACTATGCGCTCTGACTGCCCTACCAAGGAGCAAGGCTCTTTGGCGTTGCAGTCAAGGTGCATTTTTGGTTCCCTGTAGGCCTGTGTCTATATGTGGGTGGGGTGACTCCTTCGCTACACTGAAGTTATTGTATTTATTTTTCCTTAGCTAGTTTCACAGGGATTTATAGACAAAAGCAAGCATAGAAAGGAGAAGGGGACACAAACAGGGAATAAAATCACAACCAGATCTAAAGAAACAACATGTGTAAGCTTAAGTTCCTTGCTTAGTAGAGGAGTTTGATTCTAGTTCATTCAGCAGTCATCCTCTGATCTGTATTGGTCCACTCTGTGTTTCCCAGCTATGGAGACAGTGTTAATGGCAGCAAAGGAAATGTGAATTGGAGGAAGGTGCGGCAGTGTACAAGAATACCACGGAGCTGGTGCGATCTGAGCAATGAGACGATAGATCTGGAGGAGGGATACTATGCCAGGGTTCGTGCTGTGAGCAAGAACACATCCTCCAAATGGACCGTAACACCGAAGAGATTCGATCCAAAGACGGACAGTAAGTTAAAGTGACTTTCTGTTTCAAAATATGAGGTGGGAGGGAAATATTTCCAGACACAAAGGGGACAAAAAGACGGAGAGTTGAAATGGCCGTACTTCTTTAAGAAAATACACAACATTTTGGGTTGAAATATTTTGTCTATCTCTATAGCTAGTTTTGGCCCTCCACTGGTTTCTGTGGAAATAGAGGACAACAGTGCCATCATCACTCTGAAGGGACCAATGAGGTATCAGCCTAACAACCACACCCCAGGGGTTTCCATGTCAACACTCTACCCCACGATGACTTACAACCTGTCCATCCACAATACCCGTCGCGACCAGACAGTGAGTAAAGATTTATGAAAAGTCCTAGTTTGTCCCACCCTCATGACACAGACAGGCTGTTAAATCAAGCACACCCATGGCACTGACTGATCTGTGAGTGTGTATGTCTGTAGAGCCATTTCCAGTTGGTTTCCGGTTCGTACAAATATCGCCTGATGGAGTACGATACAGACTACTGCTTCTCTGCCAAGGCAAGATTCCTCTCCATGCCCGTCCACTGCCTGTCCTCAGTATGGCATTGCATAACCACACCTCCAGGTACAACCACATTCCGTGTGTGTGTGAGAGAGAGAATATTTTCCTCCCTGTTTGACAGGTGGAAAGGAATGTGACCATCCCTGATACAGAAGCAAAAGAGAAATTTATGTTTGTGTTTCTAAGATGTCTTCTATTGTTTGTGTTTCTACCTTTCCAAGCTATCATTTTAGAACAGTCTTGTTTTCAGCTTGATATACCTTTACGCACATGTATGTATGTATATTTGTGTGACATGTTCCTGAAGTGCTGTCTCTTTCCAGACCCTGTGACTGGCCAGCTGAAGAGTGTGGTTGTGAGTATTGTTGTGCCATTTGTGTGCATGTGTACACTGATGGTTGTTGGCTACCTTCTCTATCAGTACCTGACGGGGAAAGGACAGAAGAGCCCATATATACTGGTAATGTAAACACACACATATACATTTTTGCACACAATGGCTAATTAATATAAAACACACAAACTAGTGAAAATAAAATGAAAAATAAAAATAGCCATCACACAATAAAAGCTTTTTTATAAAAATGTGTCTTAAGAAGTGAGTTTTTCAAAATCTTCTGACAGCAAAGGCCCTGTGTCCTTTAGTTTTCAGCCTATAATAATATAATAATCCTAAATCTATAAATAATAAAGAGCACTTTTCAAAACCAAGTTGTGAAGGGCTTACACCAGGGGCAAAGACAATAAAACACATAAAAGGACAAGATGCATCATAAAAGCAGGGGAGAAAAAAATAAGGAATGACAATACAGTTAAGAGAAAAATAAGTAAATAAAATCAACTAAAACCAGCAAAGGCTCTCCTATAAAAGTATGTTTTAACAAGGATTTAAAAGAGTGCACTCACTCAGCCGCTCTGATTTCCTCGGGCTGGCTGTTCCAGAGGCTCAGGGCCTTGACTGCAAGTTTTCAGTCGTGACTCTGGAACAAAAGACAAAAGACCTCTCCCTGAGAATCTCAAGGTACCTGCTGGTGCTTATGGGACTAAAAGGTCAGTGATATAACAGGGTGAAAGGCCATGAAGAGCTTTAAAAGTAATCTATACATTTCAATGTTCATTCTAAAACACACTGGGAGCCAGTATAATGAACCTAAAAAGCCTAGACCTTGGAATAGCTGGCAGTGTCCTACCAGGGGATCTTATTCTGCGTCCTGGCTCATAGAGGGATAAAAGCTCAGAGATATACCCCCACTGCTCCACCAGCAGGATGGTAACACTACGTAGAAGTGTTACTGACTGCCAGTAGCCCACTAAGCGAAGTGTAAATGTAAACATGTCAAAATATGGTGTCTTCAGGGTGGGTAGGTCTTACACGTTAAGACCAGTTTTAATTGTCATGGTTATGGTAACAGCTATAAAATTTCTTAATTGGCTCTGGAGGAGCTTTGTCAAGTGTGAGAAAATATCAGCTTGGACTTGGAGACAACACAGATTGAATGGAAAGCCTGCGTTACAAACTGGGCCGTGGAGTTAGCAGGTAGGATTCAACAAAAGACTTGTGACGTGTGATTTAGTGATTCTGGTGTTCCTAGGGATGGAAAGTCAGGATATTTCTGCGTCTGCTGAAACCTTTTTTGTGATTTTAATTATAGTGTCTAATGAGTAGGCTATGTGATAAATAAAAATACAGTTTTCACTATTGGATGGCATCTCAGAATGTCAAGTTTGTTTTAAAAATGTTTCAAAAGCTAAAGGTCAATCTTTTAATGCCATACTCCTTTAACTTCCAGAACCCGCCTTCTTTTCATCTGCCCCCACTGATCATCTTCGTCGAGCCATCAGACATCGGCATATCAGACCCTGCATGCCCTAACCAGTGGCCACACATTGCAGATCCCCCACCACCTTACGCCCCCCAGAGTTCCGAAACACCCGAAGCAGAGGAACCCCAGGATGATTTGCCCATTGACTATGGGTTTATTGGCGTAACTCCTAAAATCAGTGTCAGAGGAGAAGAAGAAAGAGAGAGGAGGCACAATGGAGACACTTTGAATCTCGCGGAATGTCACTGCACTGGAGTTTACGCATCTCAGCAGTCCAACATCTGGCAGAAGTCAACCCGTACATTCTCACAAACACACATGCTGATGCACACACAGACACGTGCACAGACAGAGTTGAGCACGCTTGTGCAGGCGCACGTATTTTCAGAAGAAAATTCAGTTCAATTAACCCAAACTCAGGCACCATTACTGGCAAACAAAGGAGAGGTGGATAGAAAGAGGGAGGATAGTGAGAGTGAGGAAGTACCTCTTCTTTCTGCTTATGCCTCTCAGAACATCAGTAGCATGTGGCCTTTCGATACTGACCAATCAGATTCCTTACCAGATGACTATGGTGTCCTGGTAAAGGAGGAGGAAGAAGAGGGACCTATTTGTATTAATTGGGATCCCAAGACCGGAAAACTGGTGTTGCCAGAGATGTCGATGGAGTTCAACAAGGAGGGAGAGTTGGATGGGTTAATGCAGGGAGAGAAAGGGAGGGAGAACAGGGCGGGAGGAGAGGAGGAGGAGGAGAAGGAGGAGTATGTGATGAGGGGCGAGTTGAGGTTGGAAAATGTGATTGTTAGACAAACGTCCGAGGAAGCATCACAGATGCAGACAGAGATGACAAGAGCTGTAGAAACAGGGTGGGAGGTGGATGATATTATGACCAAATGGAACTTGGTAATCTCGATGGACCAGTAGATAATCTTCATCAATAAATTTACCCCATTATTACAAAGAAAATGCTCTTCTTCTTCACTTATACTGTACACTCAAATTTAGCACCATAATAGAAGTTATGAAAATATCTATACAAAACCTTTTTTAAAAATACACACGATAATATCAAATTCTTAGGAGCATTTTGTTCTGAAGTAGGTTTACTGTTACACCTGTGAATGTTGCTGCTTTATTATCATTCTCATGATTTATAGATGATCTGATTAACAAATCAGGGGAATCAACACGAACACTTACAAATGGATATAATAAACTGTGATTAACTCTGAAGGAAATTATCTTGCCAAAGGAGACATGCACCTTGTGCTTGATATGAAGTAAAAGTTCTTCTTAGAGATATCCTGCAGCGCAGTGTTTCTTCCTGATTAAACGCTGCATGTGTAAACAATGTACGTACACTATCGTCACCACCATATCAGATCTTAACCCAACAAAGCACGGACTGCTTTGTACTGGTGATAATCAGAATAGAATAATATTAAGTATAGAATAATGAGAAGAACATCAGTTTTAGACTTTTATAGAGACAGATTGCAAAAGCGTTGTGATTTTTTTGTGAGTTCTGGCAGTTCAGTGGTAGTACAAAAGCCATATTAAGAAATTTACTTTGGCGTTTTACTTACTTACTTATTTCGATATGGGCCATATGTGACCACAGTTTACTGTAGCTATACCGTGACCATACACATCCGTGTTTACTTGACAATGCTGTCAAACTAGTTTTGGTAATTTTAAACTGCGCTGCTTGTGATGTCTTGAGACAGTATTTGTATTGTATGTTGGTAAACCAGGGCTTGATCATAATGTAATTACATTAATTGTTCATTTTCTCAGTCAGTGATTGATCCTTAATACTAATCCACCATTGCTGAGCATATTATATGAAGGAAATACTAATATTCAGAGAAGGATGTGTATCTTGGTTGATGTATTCATACAAGATGAAGTCAAAGCTATAGCACTTTACTCTTGGCCTTCAGTATGTGTATTATCTTGTACTAAAATAAACTAAAAAGTAAACATTTTGCAATTATCTGTGAGCAAATTATTGTCCACAGTACAATATTAACAGCATTATCACTTTTTGTTTTGTTGCTGAGATATTTAGAAGCTTGCCAGGACATTTTATTCTGTCTCACCTAAAACTTATCAGACTTCATTATTTGCTACTGTCAGTTCAAAATAAGCTAGAAATGATAACTCCAGTTTTGTAATGATCAAAGCACAGTAAATACTTTCATTTGTTTATCATTCAGCCAAGTGCTACTTAAATATTTTACATTACCATTACATGATAATAAAGAAAGCCATTACGCTCTTTTGCTGATGTTGTTCCTCTTTCTCTTTCTTTGTTGTTCTGCTCACATGCAGTCATAGCTACTCAAAAGGCTTTGTAATGGACAACCTTTACTGGCATTGTGCCATCTCATGTTCTCATTTTGGGAATTTCTGGAATTACTGTAACTTCCTTGACACTGGTGTCCTGCATGTATTCAAAACCACGCTAAGGACTGCAAATTCATGTAGCTATTTAGTCTTATTTAGTCAGGTTATCTGCAGTGAGATGATAACCTTGATGCTGTGCATGAAGTTACACTGCGAAAGAAGTCAGTCATATGTTTGTAATAGTTTTGTATGTTGCGTGACAAAATTATTGTATATTCGAAGTAAAAAAATAATAAAGGGAACTTGTTAACTATTGTTGTCTTCTGCATTTTGAACAGTAAAGGCCACAGATTGTTTTACCAGCATTTCCTGTTCTCACTGGATGTGTGTATTGTTGCCAGCTTTTACATAATCTCAGGAACAATCAATAGCTTCAAAGAATTGACATACTTAAGGAAATGTGAGAATGGCCGACCTTTGGTCTACAAGTAACTTTCATTCCTGACACCTGCCTCGGCAACGTGAAACGAGAGCGAATAGAGACATCTGCTGGTCAAATTACCAAACACAAATCATGACATTTTATTTTTATTTTATATCACCGCTACAGAGATCAACACTTTAAAAACAAATAAATAGGATAATAATATATATGTATATTATGTAAAAATGTGATGTGTAATTGTATCTTTTTAACGCATCTTTAAAACAATATTGGTTCCCAAACTGAGCAACACAGGTGTCACATTAACATCTCCAACAAAATATGTAAAATTTTACATTACCATGACACTACATACATCAATGAGATACATATCAATATATTATCGGTTTGACACTAATCTGACATAACTACCAATAACTAACTACTGTATGGCAGGTTGGATCTAAACTTCATCAAATGTGCCTGGGGGAGTGGTGGAAGAAGTATTCAGATATTCTACTTAAGTAAAAGTTGCAATAGTGAAGTGAAGTGAAGAAATAAGTATCGTGCTTTCAAAACTTTAGTATTAAAATAGACTCAAAGCACAAAACGTAAAAGTAGGCCCACTCATTGTGCAGAATGGCACACTTCAGAAAGGGGAGACCTGGTATGGTTGTTACATTGGGAGAGTTGTAACACCACTTCCACCAATTAGTGATAAGATAGGAGTTAGGTGATCATTTCAGTATTTACCTGCTTCCTCCCCAATCAAGTCTGGAAACAGGTGCATTCAGAATATGTAGAGGAAAAATTATTTTGACATCAAAATAGTTTCTTGACATCAGTAGTTTCTTAGGCTGCATTTGATGCATTTTTTCCTTTCTAATTTCAAACCACTATGCCAAAACAGCTAGCTAAACATTGGCTGACAGGGGTGGGGTGGGTTGTAACACTCCTTTAAAAAGTGCTACAACCATCCACGATTCATACAACTAGGGACTTTCTTGATTTAAATATTTTACAGAGTGACCGTTGCAGTCTTGGCCTATGGCACTCAAGTCCCGATACGCCAAAGAGTAAAATATAGAACTGCTTATACTTCGTAGTACCGATAAGCACTGACAGTAACTCTGAGCAAAAATACACACACACTGACACACACAGACAGACACACACTTCTTTGTTTGACCTAAGGATGTACAGTTCTAAGGATGTACAAAGATGTTCTTTAACTAGGTACATTTTAGTAGTATTTATTACGTATACTATTAAGTAAGTTTATTATATGTTACAATGAGAGAGAAACGTTCTTTTATATCACTAGGCTACCTGTTTTTGAAGCATTTCATATAGTGTGGCAACAGTAAGTTTGAGAACTGTAGCTACAACATTCAGCGAGTTATAGTTGCTGAAGCAAAAAGGGAGACTCCCTTATTATTGAATTATAATTGCTGAATGTGTTCATCACTTCAGTGTTGCAGCTGGTAAAGGTTGGCCTTATTTTTTAATACTATTCATTAGGGTTGAATTAAGTTTAGCTTAACCTATAATAATACATAAAAATGTATTTGTTGATTTTAGTTTATATTATTAAGCCTAATCTGAAAAGTAACGACAATAATTGGCCCTGATGTAAAATTTAAGTAGATAGTAGTAGCCTATACAATAGCAGAACATGGAAATACTCGTGTGATGTACAGCTTCTTACTTAAATACCTTTCTGGAGTAAATGTACAAAGTACCTTAACCCCACTGTTTGTATAAATTGTATTGTGTAATGTACCTTTAGGTGGCGCGCTGTCTTTCAGCGGCGGCTCGTCCATCATGGCGTCGTCCTGGCCGGCTTCAGCTCCCACATCACTGGGCGGGACCCCGGTGGGTCGGACTGCCAGCCGTTGGGCACTTCCGCCGGGCTCGGGTTTCCTTCGACTCGGCATTTAAATTGAGCTGCAGGGCATCAGCTGCTACTACATTAAGCGCTGTGCTGTGACAGAAAGCAAACCGTAGCACTAGCAACACAGGCTAACGTTACTGGTATTGTTTTTACAGGAGAACGACAGAGATTATTGCCGCTCCTGAAGAGGTGTGGGTTGATTAGTGGGTAGCAGAGGGGGAGCTGCAGAACAATAAGGCTGGTTGCGCTCTGACAGCAGCTCGGCGCATCATTTTTGGGATTTCTTCTGCTAGCTCTTGGACGAAATTAAATATCGGTAACGTGGTGTGTCGTGCATGAACAGAATGATCTAGGCTTTTCTTGTCAGTGTTTGTTTACTGAGAGGTATTGGTAAACAAAAACAAACTCATTGAATGCCGTGTTTTTTGGCCCAGGAGCAGAAGTGGCCTGGACTGTGGGAGGACCGATGGACTCGATGATGAAAGTGCAGGGTCAGGTCTGAATTTTGATTATAGATTTAAGAATTTTGTTTTAGTTGTGGACATTACCAGAGACACAGTCTTAGGGTAACCTTCAACTGGGCTCAAGATTATCATCAATAACAACAGTCACCACCCAGCGACCAGTCAGTGTAGCAGGACGAGGTGTTGTTTAGTCTATATGACTTACGTGATATCTTAGATTTTCAAGTTTTTTTCAAATATTTTGTTGAGTTTTTATCTTTTTTTGACAATATTTTCAGTAAAATATAACAGAAAGCAACAATACAGATTATTTTTACAGTAAATATGACAATAACAATTTTGTTTAGATTTAAAGAGATTTAATAAGCTCTGCCCTTTTTATTATATGTGAGGAAATCTCAGTTTCAGCTTGACTTTAGGACAAGTATCCAAGGAGATAACCCGTTTGTAAACCTTTCAGGACAGATTACCTGTCACTCAACTTCAGAATAAACTGCCACTAGTGTCCAGCTTATCAACAAACAGTTACACCTATTAGAGACTGTACTAGTCAAACGATAAGCAACCAGAAACAATGTTTAGCTGGCTTGGAACCGACGACAGGAGGAAGAAGGACCCTGAAGTCTTTCAGACCGTCAGTGACGGCCTTAAGAAGCTCTACAAAACCAAACTCCTGCCACTGGAGGAGACCTACAAGTTCCATGAGTTCCACTCTCCGGCTCTAGAGGATGCAGACTTTGACAACAAGCCCATGGTCTTACTGGTGGGACAGTACTCCACTGGCAAGACTAGCTTCATACGGTGAGAACAACAGCGCACACACATACACACATACACACACACACTAATGAAGAGCTTCATATGGAAAGAGAAAACCCACAAACACATGAGCTGGTGGTGGAGGCCCTCCAGAATGACAGAAAGGCACCCAAACTGACTTTCCCCCTCTTGTGCAATAAACTAGAACAGGCCCAAAAACAACTGGCATAAAATGCAGTGCAATGCGATACAAAACATAAAGAGCAATATGAATATAGTAACAAAAAGATCCATCACACACACACAGTCTGTGAAGAGCCACACCTCTGCAAGCGTTATTAACCCCTTGACGCCTGAATTTTTTTTACAATAAAAAAATAAACATTATGTATTATGTGTTTTCATTTGTGTCCAAGCTGTTGTTAAATTAACTGAAGATTCTTAATTTGTCTATAGAACATAGAAAAGATAGAAACTCAGGTATGAAGTTGGTATGATGCAAATTAGCAGGCATAAACGACAAACCAGGGCTTATAAAAGGTTCCTAGGTATGTATCGAATACGCACTAACAGGCATTGGGGGAATCCGCGTGGTATCTTGGCTTGCAGTCTGAAAGGAAGAGGTGTGATGCGATATCAATAAACAGTTTATATGACAGCCAACATAACACACACATATGTAATACATATGGAGGCAGCGCTGCCTAACGAGGTGTGTGTATTTCATCAGTCATTTAAAGACTTTTTGGACAAGGGTGCCAAACACATGCCTAGCTTTACATGAGTTTCAGATGTATTACTTCCTTTTATTACTTAGTCTTTTCTTATGCTGACATCTTTATAATAAAAATAAAAATAATGTTGTGGATTGTGTGAGAGCATGTAACCTGGATCAGTGTTGGTATTTGTGGCTTCAGGAGATATTAGCAGCTGGGCGTTGGGCCTCTTTTGAACTGCAGGACAGCTACGACATGCCCCTCTCACAAACGCACACTCTCACAGAGCATAGTAGGTAATTAGGGTGAGCCTTTGAAAGACAGTGAGAGGATGCTGTTAGTGACTTCCTGCTATAAGACAGCACAGGGCAGACATCCCTGCTATCTCTCTTCCTCCACTTCTGTTACTTACTGACAGTCTCTCTCTCTCTCTCTCTGTCAGCAGCCTGACCCTTCACCACTGAACAGTAACAGTAAGACGCAGAATGCTCAAACTGCTGAGTAACCACTCAGCATCTCTTTAAATTTCATATCACTGGGTCTCAGACTCTGGATGTGGTGGAGCAGTGCAGGTCTTTTTTGAAACGCCACATGGTTACAGTAATGATGTTTTGAAATTATATTTTACTTTATGTGAATTAGAAAAGTCATAAGATGTAGATGAATATCTGTCTGACAGCTAAAAATAGAGACTATAGATGGAGAGACAAGAGATGCAAGTGGAGGGTAATACATTCGTTCTTCTTTGGCAGTTATTCAGAAATCAGGAATGAGAAGTTTTTCCTTAAAGGTGAAATGAGTTGTATGTGAACTGCACAGGCAAACACACAGTATATGATATCGAACGCGCTATCTGCTAGGTGCACATCCTCCCCCCAGACAGACAGACAGGCAGGAGGACTCACACTACACAGACACATATGCAGAGAGATGGCTCTACCAGGCACTGCTCACTCCTCTTGACAAGGTGTGCATGGAAAATATGTATATGGGAATCATCCTTACATCTGGCAGCAGTTAAAATGCAAACACATCCCACGCTCATACTTGAAATTTATAGCCCTTTTTAACCATAAATCACTTGCCCCAAAATCCCTTTGGTATGGGATGCGCTCACATTTTCGGGGGTTGTGAAAACATGTGTGATGTCACTGAATTAACAGATGAGGATTTAACCGCTCTCACACTTAAAAAACAAAAACATGTGAGTTGTGAGTCAGCTGTGTTGCGACAGTTACAAAAGAGGTCAAAAGTTTGCATCTGTTGTTAAGTCGAACATGATACTTAAATGCAGTAAAGCCCAGTCACAAACTGTGTGTCACAGTGCCCCTATGGTTGAATACTTTACTATCTCCCCTGCAAACAGATATTTGGTCGTTTAACTTGGGTCAGTTTTTGGCAAAAGGCAAACCACTCATTCAGAGAGCTCTGCTTTGCTCCACGTGATTAGCGAGAAACTGAGATCAGACTTTATGCTGCTGAGCGGTGGCTTTCTCTTGTTCTCAGCAGCCATCCGGGCTATGATGATGATGTGAAATTCCCCGAATCTTTGTTCCAGGAGCTTCTAATTCAAGGCAGACCTGGGTTTTGGTGATTCCTGAACTGCTTCTTACCATCCAGACCAATTTCCTTTCAGCATAATCTCTTTGACAAAGGCCTTACAGCACTGAGTCAACTCACTGGAACTCTATAACTGATATGAGGCCTTTTCATAAAACGTACAAGCAGTTGTGGAAGTGGTTGGAGAACTTATATAAATCCTGTGTCACGAATGCTTAATATATTCACAGTAATGTAATTTTACTCCCAGACAAATAGTCAAAAAAGTGGATGTAGCCTAATACTGTGATGCTAATGTTTTGTAAAGTAATATTAATCTGTTGTAATGTCACCTGACAGTGTGCTAGCTAACACAATGCCCTCTACACTGTTGTTCATTGTCTCAGATACCTTATCTGAAAGGTTTAATCCAGCCATAAAGGCCTTTTGACTACGGTTTATATATTCTTACACAGCGTACAGTTTATCACTTGCCTCCCTTGTTTAATGCCATATCGTATTTCCTCTCGTAGCTACCTGTTGGAGCAGGATTTTCCGGGAATGCGTATCGGCCCCGAACCCACCACAGATTCCTTCATCGCTGTGATGCACGGTGACACAGAAGGAGTCGTCCCCGGAAATGCTTTGGTGGTTGACCCTAAGAAGCCCTTCAGAAAGCTGAATGCATTTGGAAATGCATTCCTCAACAGGTAAACGCACACACTTACACAAAGTGCTAGATGAAATGCACTGATGGCCGATGCTGTGGGATGTCTTTGGGGGTATTTGTGTGTACTCAAAAACAGAAGGTGGTGTACCTGGGTGAAGTATGTGGAAAGACTGAGAGAGAGAGAGTGGAGAAGAAACGGAGGCTGAGAGTACTAGTGAGAATCCACACGGCAGCTCTACATTCCTGTGTGATTGAATTTCCCTCTGCTCACTGGTCAGGCTTTTCTCTTTTTAATGGCTGTCTGTCTGTGTCAGAGAGAGTGAGAGAGAGAGAGAGAGTTGTGTTTGCAGAGTCATCCTTCTGGAAAAGGAAAAGTGCCAAAAACTCTTCTCTCTTGCTCTTGTGGTAGTGTCCTCGCTGTGAGGGCCCACCGGTGCTGAAAGGAAGAAACACTTGCTGTCAGATTGGGGGGGTTCACAGACGGCTAACTTGTTAGTATTTATACAGCTGGAGGCAGAGAGGGAGAGCAGAGATAGAGGAGAAGGAGACAGACTAAGAGTAGATGTTGTTTGTTGTTAAAAAGGTTTTACACCTCTGTCTGGTTTCTTTTAACTCTCCTCTCCGTGTGTGTGTGTGTGTGTGTTCTAGGTTTGTGTGTGCCCAGCTGCCTAACCCAGTGCTGGAAAGCATCAGTGTGATTGATACACCAGGGATTCTGTCAGGAGAGAAACAGAGAATTAGTCGAGGTAAGGCACATGCTCATGCCGCTCACACCTTTATTTTCCTCTGTTAATGTTTACGTGTATGTGCGTGTGTCAGTGTTCGTTCACTGGATGCATTCAGCTGCAGCCCCCCTTGTCCCACTGAACTCTGAACTACCATGTCAGCATTTCCTTTGGGTGTGTGTGTGTGTTTATTTTAGCTTTTAGCTACCAGGAGGATTATGCTTCATTCATTTCAAAGAACAGGAAGCAGTGACAAAAAGATGAGCTTTGAATGTGCGCTCTCTCTCTCTCTCTCTCTCTCTCTCTCTCACTTACACACATACAAACACATGCGTGTACACAGTTCAGATTTAACATCATTAACACTTTATAGTTCTTTATTGATTTTAAAACATGCTGTACATTTGCCTGTTAATGCATTAAAGTTATATGGTCAGCACAGAGAGCTGCACATTTAGCATTGTTATTTAACATAACAACTAAGAAGAATGTCTTAATCCCCAGGGGAAAATTCAAACACTCCTCAATCCCATTTTAAAGACGGATACTCAAATAAAGTTATGATTCTTAATTATACTCCTTGTCCACATTTTGAAACGTGTGAACCGACAGTGTGCAGATCTCGGCCGTGGTGTTGATCTGAATGCAGAAGCTGCAGTGTGAGGAGACGTTACGTGTGAAAGCCTTTCAAGAATTCTTCCCAGCTTTCTTACAGTTTGATATGTGTCCGGCATGCCTGGCATTCCCACAGCTAAATGCTAGCATTGCCATACCAACCGCTAACACTGACAAAAGAGCTGGGATAATGGAAGACCACTATAATTTAGTCTTACCCACATTCACTTTCTCCCTCTTACTCCATCCATCTCTGAATTTCTTTCTTTCCTTTTGTCTGTCCATTCTCTTCTTTCGTTCTCTGTTAAAACACTGTTCATTTTCCACTGTTTGATGGGTTCTTATGTTGAGTAAGGATTATTTCTCTTTTACCAAAACACTGCTGACATTTGTATTATATGTCATCATAGTTCATTTAGGATTGAAAAAATAAATAAGGTAATGAACTTGAGAAAACATCTCTTGAGTTGACTTACTGATTAGTAGGGGTGTTTTTACTGCTAAGCATGAAATCTATTAAAGTAGTGCTTTTAGATAACTTGGTCTTAAAAGGGCGGATTGCGTTCAGAGCAGATTATCTTCATTTAAAAAATAGAAATTAAGGGCAGTCAAAACAGTCTGTGATCTCATGTCAGTAAAGTTTTGTGTATGCGATATTATAAAGTGATAATTAGCATTTTTATCTATCAACATTGACATTTTCTATGATGATGTAATGATTCTCTAATCTCTGCTCTAAGCAAACTTTCTTCTGTGACTGACAACTGTGAGATTTTGCGTGGGTGTATATCATGAAATTCAGAGCGATAAAATTAACCTGCTTATGAAGTAAGTACGAGGAACATGTGGTCATTGAACTCAGCACATTACTTCATAGCAGGACTGGGTCTGGATTACTGTTTGTCATGCGAACGTTGATGCCTGTAGCTTTTCTGTTGAGAAACACCAGAGAGTCAGCGCCAACAGAATTTCAGATTTTGTTTACAAGTGGAAGTAATTTAATTGAATCAGACCGACTTGAGCTCTGTTTTGCTTTCTGTTTGTTCGATGGGCAGCGTGTTCCCTGAATGTGTTGTCAGACCAAATAAACAGCACCGTGACTTGTGACCCTGCAATTGTGTGTTGGATATTAAAAATACACAGGCTCACATCAAACTCTACTGAGTCAGCACAGCTGTGTTGTCTCTGGGGACAGAGTGTGTATGAGAGTGTGTGGCATGGTGCTTTTGGTTGCGTGTTTTAATGTCCTTTTCATCCAGTTCCTCCATTTGTTCATTACATGTCATGTAAATGTTTTCATGTTTCATTTTTGTGTTGTGTGTGTGTGTGTGTCATTTGTTGCTATTATTACTTTTCTTTTACCGTGTTGCATTGTTTTATGAGTGTCTGTATTTATTTAATTGTGTGTGTGTGTGTGTGTGTCTCCAGATGAGCTGTTGTCAGGCTATAGCTGCCTACATAGATGTCCTTATGGAGGTACTGTAGATGATAAACCTGGGCATCAACCAGCTGCAAAAGGGCTAATTAAAGTGATGCTTTATTTTAATCTTAATTTATCACTCATGCAACATGGTTGGGGAGAAAACTGTATTTGTCCCTGAGTCTACCTTGTTAACGATCAAACTGAATATTCAAAGTCAAAGGATGAACTTAGCCCAAGTGTCTAGCTAAGTGTCCTCATTAGGTTGTTCTTGGTGCAGTGTTGGTCTGTCTATCAGAAAAAGATCTTTCAACAATTACTTCCCAGATGTTGTAAGTGTATTCCTCAGAGGACTAATCATAGTTGTTGTTTCTTTGATCCTTTTTTGTTTTGCAACCGTATAACGAGTTCTTCCTTGACCAACATCCCGAGAGCTAATGAATGTATTTTAGTGATATTGTTTGGGGATACTTGTGTTGCCTAGAGTTTTTGGCCCCAGGCGTTTTTCTGTCATCATCAAACTGAAATTTCCACAATTTGTCCACCTAAATATTTTGGTGGAAAACAAATTTTCTTTATGTTCATGCTTCCCAGAACATAAGTCATCTTCATTTTGATGCATTTTTGAACATTACTTTGGTGGCTTTCTTAGGCCAAAATATTATTTTTGTTCTCTGTTATGAAACACTTACAGGCGTATCTCTATATAATTCATTGTGGGTATTCATGAGCTCCCCAAAAATAAGCCATACTTGTTTATTTATGATCCCCTGACCTTAAATCTACCACCAGTGTCAGGACAATCCACATATTCTTCTTCTTCTTTTAGTAAAAGTTGTCAGAACACTGCAGGTCCTTGGTTGCGACAGTGGAGCTTACAGTCCTGTTTTTTCCCCACACCATGTAAGAAGTGCTTTGTGTGATGAATAATCCCCTAAAATTCAAAACATCAAGGTATCTATCTCTCTCTTAACCCTCCATAGTTTCACTCAAGCACCTGTGCTCCTACAGGACAGAAAGGCACAGCTAAAACCCATTTCTGTGTTTTACACACTTATTGCTACGGCTGCTGAACTTTTGTTCACATCCCGGTGAGGAATGTTTCAATGCTCAACCAAACTTTCATTTGTCTCATTTCATTTCATTTTCATTTGTTGTGAAAGATGACCAGTTTTTATTATCATTAGTGAAGGAGCCTTTGAGATGTAATTTTAGCATTACCACTTAACATTACAGTCTTCCAGTTTTGCTTTTTTTACATAGCCATTGTCGTTCACCTTGAGTTTAAACTATTCCTCTACTGGGAAGAGCAGCAGTGCAGGCACAGGAAGCAATAGCAGCAGTGTGTAAAAAGGGGGATTTTTGTATCATAGTTGTATACTGAGGCACCCTCCCTGGAAGGATGGAGGACCAGTGTCAGTTATGTTTAGATATATTCAAAGCAATATCTTGTAGATTTAGTTTGTAAAATGTTGTTAATTGAAAGGGAGATCATTTTTTTCACAAACATAGCTCTTGATAAAATCCATTTGACACTTGCTGTATTAACATAATGCTACTACTGACAGCAAATCTGTTCGAGTTGCTGTCCCATACTTTCAGCTGTAATAGGTTCATTGACTCTGCATCTCTTGTGCGTCCTTCACTGTTTAGTAGGAAATTTTAGCTCACTAATCCTTCGTTCTGTCCTTTGTTCTTTGTTCTCCTCTCATATACTGTGGAATGTCTCCAGAGTCAGGGTTGTCCTTGAGTAGCATAGAAAGGAAGCAATGATGTACTCTTGCTGACAGACTTCATCATTGATCCATTTATTAATGCATTATTGAGGCATTAACTCATTCTTTCACGCAACCATATATTTAATACTGCCTTCATAAGTTCAAAAGGCCATGAATTTATTTCCTTTTATAGGAAAAAAAGGCTCTAAAATGGTTAATTTATGATGCTAAATAAGACAATAAATGATCAATGTTTTACAGTCCAGATTCTGATGGAGTTTTGGGGTTTTCCGTCTCATTATTTTCATTTTAAAAGGCACGTTGAACCCTGGCAGGGCTGCCTCCATCTGTAAACAGACATTCTTTTCTCTCAGCATGTTGTAATATGGGCGTCCTTATTGCCTCCTCTATGACCTGAAGCCTTTGTAATGGTTTCCTCTTGGGAATATTGCAACATCACAGTTGAGGTTAATGGCTGTTGATCATCAGCGTGAAAACTCAGTGAACTGACCTGTAGCTCACCAGTTGCATGAAACTGTTCAGTAAAGTTCACTGCCGATTCAAATGCCTCTCTTTAATGCTATTGTGACATCAGTATGTGATGGGAGCAAAGAAACAGGAAGTAAATGGATACACTATTAACACTTTTTTTTTTTTTTTTACATTCTCTTTTTATCTAAACTCTCCCGTCCCTCATCTGAAATCTTAATTTCACCTTTTTATTTCACACCTCGACCACGTTTTCGGATCATCCTCCTCCTCCTCTTCCTTTCCTTCCTTCCTTCTTTCAGGATATGACTTTGCGGCTGTCTTGGAGTGGTTTGCAGAGCGGGTGGACAGGATCATATTACTGTTTGACGCCCACAAACTGGACATCTCTGATGAGTTCTCAGAGGTGATAAAGGCCCTGAAGAACCATGAGGACAAGATCAGGTACTGTAGGGGTTGCTTGATTTACAGGCGGATCCAATGCAACATGATAGGATGTTTATGAAATGTTGCTGTCAGCAGCTCTTTGCTTTCATTTAAATTATCACTGTTCCCTTATCCCTCGTTTGTTCCAGGGTTGTGCTGAACAAGGCTGACCAGATAGAGACCCAGCAGCTGATGAGAGTGTATGGTGCCCTGATGTGGTCCCTGGGGAAAATAGTCAACACACCTGAGGTACAGACAAACATAAAGTTTAAACAATGGACTGAGCACATGGTCACAGCCTTTGGAGCCTTTGGAGTTTTGGCTTTCCACCATCTTCTCTGGTGTTTGTAGTGAGAACATCCTACCTCCCTCTCACAACCTTAAAGAAGAAGCTGCTCTGAAGTCTGGTGCTACAATAGCAGATACTTCTGTATCTGTCACCAGACGGTAGCAGGGTGAACAGGCTGTGGCTGGATGGGTACTGTCTTTTAAAATCCATCTCACTGATATCACTGATGCTCGGTAGATGGGTACCAATAGTCTTCTGAGTGACTTTATTCACCTTTCGCAGGGCCCTTACCTACTTTTCTTTCTGTTTTTAATGATCTTTTTGTTGGTCTGTCCTCCATGTGTCTTGACTGCCCTAACCTGTTTGTCAAGTGCTTCTTGACGTGACACTATTTCTGACAGCCGAAGTTCAAAGACTTTTTCATAATAGAAAGCCAAGCTCTCTTCACAGTTCTATGGGGAATTGCCCCCATCAGAGGGATAGCTGATAGTTTTCCTTTCTTGTGGCTTACTTTCTACTGTTCTCAGCAATTAGCTGTCTGTTTGACACAGTTGAAATTGGTAGGCTACAAAAAGTAGGTTGTATCAGTATCTTTATAACGAAATCATTTTCATTCTACTTCTTAAATCAAACCATAAATTCTACCATAATTACTAATGAGATTTTAATGGAAAAAATGTTTGTCATGTGTTTTTTTTGAGCAACAAACTGTTAAGGCTATTATGATCTATGAAAGCTAAAATCAATATTTTTTAAAAATAATGACACCTCAAAAATAATTTTATTTGCTACTAAAATTACAGAAACTATGTTTCATTTCAGGAGAGACATTTGTGTTTTTCCCTTTAATACAAACTTTCCTGGACTTGTTGTATAGTCATCTAAAGGCTGACTACATACAAATAGATCAACGTTGTTGCTCGCTTGTTGCCTTAAATTTGTCAAAAATGAGATGCTGTTAGCTGAATTGTGTCTTTTTGTATCTTTATTTATCTTGTTTTGTTGCGTTGATTTTCCGTCCGTCTCCCTCGCCGACAGGTGATCCGCGTCTACATCGGATCATTTTGGTCCCACCCGCTGTTGATTCCAGACAACAGGAAGTTGTTTGAAGCAGAGGAACAAGACCTATTTAAGGACATTCAGTCTTTACCGAGAAATGCAGCACTGAGAAAACTCAACGATCTGATCAAGAGGGCAAGACTAGCCAAGGTAAGGTACACGCCCACTCACTGATGGAGACTCTGGTTATGGCCCAGCTGTAGCTATCAGTAGTAATGAGTGATTCATTGTATGCGATGTTATTAATTAATTCTTATTTTTACAGAGGGATTATCAGTCTGGTACTTAGTCCATATTGAATCCCTTTGCCAAAAATATTAACCGATTTACAATTTTTTTATCACCTTCAATTGGCAGAACTGCCATCGACAATTATTTTGTAAAGATGATGATTGTAAAAAAGAAAAAGAAACTGCATTTTACATCCATCCACAACCTTGAAGTGTAATTTTCTATAACAATGCAGCTCTTGCTGATATTTGACAATTACTTGTTTCGCTTTTTGTGTGTGTTTCCTATTTATGCTTCCCGTCACTCACTCACTCCCCCCGCCTGTCCAGCTGTTAACCTTGACAGAAAAAGCTTGTCGCTGTCACAAAACCAATAGAACCAGACAAATGTGGCTATTCTCCTGAGTGAATTGTTTCCTTTCTGGACAGGAAGTCAGATGTGAGAGGCCACAGTCCGCTGCTTGTTGTAGTTCGAGGAAACACAGAGGATGTACACATACACTCTCCCAAACACACACACACAGACAGGTTTATCCAACTGAAAGTGCAGTTTTCCTGTTTGACAACTGATAGTGTGTGTGTTTGTGATGAGCTTCAAGGACACAAGGTGGATTCAGGGACACGCACGCTAACAAATCACCACAGCAACATAACAAATAATGGCTATTCCCGTTGCTTATGCCATGTGTAGTTTGTGTTGAATATTAAAAACAAATGTCAACAAAGTAAATCTGAGAGATTTACTGAGTGGCTTGTGTGGTTAAAGAAGTCTTTAGTGTCCCCAGACTCCAGGGTTGCACCAGTCTGCTTCTTATGATGTTACATATGAGCCATGTATCAAATGTGCTTTCTCAAAAATAAATTCAGATGACAATCATAAGAAAGAAGTTTGAGAATGGGGCAAAGCTGAAACACAAAGATCCTGCAAGAATAAGTGAAATTGGTTAATCATTTGTCCTAAATTAATATTAAACCCTTCACTGTTTGTTGATTGATATTTTTTACCGTCTTAAAAGCTGTTATGCATCTTTCCCTGTCAAAATGCAGGTCCATGCCTACATCATCAGCTCACTGAAGAAAGAGATGCCCTCTGTGTTTGGGAAGGAGAACAAGAAGAAAGAACTGATCAGCAGTCTGGGAGATATATACAAACGCATAGAAAGAGAGCATCAGATATCACCTGGAGATTTTCCTAATCTGAAGAAGATGCAGGTAACCTTGAAAGAGCAAAGCAGGGTAGAGGTTTAGATAGATAAGACCTAAACTTGTGATGTGATTGTTTGCTTTCTGTATTCTCTCTTCAAGGACCAACTCCAAGATCAGGATCTCAATAAATTCCAGCCTCTGAAACCCAAACTCCTGGAGGCAGTGGATGACATGCTGGCCAGTGACATCGCTGGCTTAATGGTGCTGGTCCGTCAAGAGGAAACCCAGCGTCCCAACGCAGTTGTGAAGGGTGGTGCGTTTGATGGCACTTTACACGGCCCGTTTGGCCACGGGTACGGCGAAGGGGCTGGCGAAGGCATTGACGAAGCAGAGTGGGTCGTTGCACGCGACAAACCTGCTTACGATGAGATTTTCTACACATTATCTCCTGTCAGCGGAAAGGTGACGGGAGCCAACGCCAAGAAGGAGATGGTGAAGTCAAAACTGCCCAATACAGTGCTGGGAAAGATCTGGAAGCTGGCAGATATCGATAAGGATGGGATGCTCGATGATGAGGAGTTTGCGTTGGCTAATCACCTGATAAAAGTGAAACTGGAGGGACATGAACTCCCATCAGACCTGCCTGCACACCTGGTGCCTCCTTCCAAGAGGAAAATACCTGAGTAAATGTAAGATTACACCACCCCCTGTCCCCAAAACCTGTAAGTAACCCCGCCTCCTCCAAGCAGAGAAAAATATCCTAATAGAAATAGGAATATTCCTGTAGCATTACAGCAAAAACAACTGAAAATGAAAATACTGGAGCAAACTTAAACTCCATTTCCAACTCTGAATCCCGCTGTGTTGCTTTCATCCCAACATCTGCATCCTTTCCTTACCACCAAGAGGCAAACACTAGAGCAAAATATTCAGTTATATACATTTAAGACAAGAATCAATTTAATTTCATTGCTGCCGTGCTGAAATGGCTTTTAATAGGGTACAGTTCTCCGATTAAAGTCTGTAGCCCAGTGTCCTCTTTTTTTAAAATTTAATATATTGGGAGTTGTTAGGTGAGACAGGTGTGCAAATAAACAGTTTACCCCCCCAATTAAAACTTGATCTATAATAGGAACTTTAATTCTTTTATTATCTGTAATCGATACAGTAATCTCATGTCTGACTGCAATATTCACCTCGACACTAAAGGCATTTCACAGTTCATTTACCGTAGCAACTGGACTGACCTGCAGTGAGGGAGGGAAATGCTTCTCTGATGGGAAACAAGCAGGGGAGAAACTAAGGATGAGGATTTTGACATAGTTCTAAATACCATTAACATGTTTGCAAATACTGTGACTATAATATAAAAAAAGATATACATATAATGGATATTGTTTGGACAGTGAGTGTGCTGACATGATCAGTAATTGTATTGTCAAGCCTTTGAATATTGAATGTGCAGACGTTCACGGCTCAGTGTGGGCACATCCTGACTATTGTATGTATGCATATGAACACGTATCAGTGTTATTATTCGTAACATGTATTAAGTCTTAAGTATTTCACAGGCTACTGAGTCAAGAGTATTCCAGTGAACTGAAATGTGATTAATCAGTTATGGCTAAGCTAACTTAACCTAACAGTACAGAGAGTGAACGCACAGCTGTGTTTTGTGAACAACAAAAACACTAATCGACACATTTTTACAAATGTTTGTTTTTGTTTTTGAATGCAAGTCCATGTGTTTAAACTGTATACAGGTAATAAATGTAATCCCTCATTACAGTCACTTACAGTAGCGATATGCCAGTATGTATGTATGTATGTGTGTCTATATATACTTCACATTAGGACCATGTTTGTGGTTTGTTACCATTGAGAGTCATTGATCATAATATGAAATATGAAACTAACAGAATTTGGGTTCCATTATGACAAGAAATGTTCACTGTGTGTTTTTTGAGTGAAACAGTATCCCCCCAGTTTTGAGCTACAGAATTGACTTAACTGAAATATTTCCAGTTTATGGCCCTTTTGTTTCCCTCTCTATGCGACCTGTGCTATTACTGTGAATCTGCTGTACATAATAAGACTGTTTGCATTCCATTAACACAGATTGGGAACTCATCCGCATCATTTCAGATGCTTTACGCATCACTAGCTCATATTTCATAAGCGAGCCAGATCAACAGAACAAATGTTTAAAAGGATGTTGAATGTGGATTCTGTGCAAAACAAAGTTCTTCAGCTTGTTTTCAAGGTGTTTTTCACACACTGACAGATTGCAGCATGGACTCCTGTGTACTTGGAAACGCTGGTGTCATGGTAGTTTTTCTGGTTTAAGATTTTTATGCATTGAAAAATCTTTATCTGTTTTTCTGTCAACAAAAACAACAGTCCTAATGTGTAATAAAGTCATTTACTCAACTTTTTTCGTGCCGTTTTGTTTGCGTTGTGCTTCTTTTTTTTTTCAGAAAAAAGAGAAACATGAGTTTGTATAAAGCCCAGATTTGACTTCATGGAATCTCGAGTGTATCTCATTGATCCACCCCTAAAAATTTGTAGAAAAGAAAAAAACATTCCTATCAACTATACTGTGCAGATTTTGTTGCTTTATATATACAGTACATAGATAGATATAGAGATATATATAGATAGAGATATAGATAGATATAGATAGATATATATAGATTTTTTTTTTCATAGAATTGGAGCAAAGTTACACTGGACAACCATACTGCCATCATTAATGTAGGGAGCAATTAAGTCCCCAACATAGGTAAAGAATGGATTTTATTTTCAGAAAAGCATTGGGTCATGCTTTTCCCCCTTCAATCAACAAACATGTAATCGCTTTGATGCTACCTATAAACTTTTTTTTGTGCTAAGAGAGGAGCATCATCAGAGGCTCTGTGTCCCTAAATATAACTAAAAACAAACAACAAAATCTGCACAGTAGAGTTGATAGGAATGTTTTTTTCTTTTGTTCAAATTTTTAGGGGTGGATCAATGAGATGCACTCAAGAGATTCCATGAATTGCCAAAACATGTTGTGTTTAGCTCCAACTAATTAAAAACTGGTTCAGAGATACTGTATAGAAAAGAAAAAGGTAAAATTCTTTATGTTACAGCTCAAGGGGTTCTTTCTTGTCTTGGATACAGGGAGGTTTATCTATGTTACAGCAAGCCCGTGAGAGTTCCCCTATTCTGCTGTGTATATACACCAGGGACAGATTTCCACATTATTATCAAGATTCAGTGACATTTACCATAACATGAGCCAATAATGACACACTATGAAATATTAGCTCAGCACGACAGACATTATATTGTCTGGGGACATCCGTGTGTGTGTGTGGCAGGAAATCAAAGACCCCTCTCGCAGGGATGAAGATGCAGCACTCTTTCCCTTCACACAGGAAGTTCTGCAATTTCCTATCCATCCCACTTTGACCCTCACACACACACATTATATACTTATACTTTGATTTTGTATTTGTTTTATTTATCCTAAAGGCCACTTAACGGAAAGAACCCAAAGGGTTCAGAATGATAATTAATGATACAAATAATGAAAAACAAAGCTGAATGTGCAGAGATGAGTGACTTAGTAAGAACAAAATTATTTTCTTCCTTCTGATTTTTCATTTGGAGAATAGCCAACAGAGATTAGAGAATGTGCAGGCAGCTATCTTTGGATGGCAGGCACATTGTAATGTTCAGATCGTCCCTAGATCACAAAAGAAAAGAAATAGAGCGACAAAGTTTGACCATTTTTTAATCAGGTAAGCTTTAGGAAACAAACAGGAAAACTATTTTAAGTAAAGCTTTTTCCTGTTAAACTGTGGGAAAATAACAGACAGTGATGGAGAGAGACCGGAGAGAAAGAATTTCAAACTGAGGGACAGCTGAAATATGTTTGTCTCTAGTTTTGGTTGGTATCTTATCTTTTCAGAAAGAACCATGGTATATTTTGAACTTGTTTTGTCAGTGTTAACATATGTGGGATGTATGTTAGCATTGATGTGTGAACGTGTGTGTGTGTTTGCATGCAGTGAATGTGTGTGATAGTGATTGATGTCTGTGTTTTTCTGTTGGACAGGCACGCATGAGGAAGCTATACATCAGGATTAAATGTTTACACCCAGACACACGGGGGAGATGTTATCTCAGAACACTGGGTGGGGATGATGCTCTGAGACACACCCAAACACACACATATTTCTCCCATGACTGTTAGCATGAGCTAACATCATCCTGCAATAACAGGTTATAAATTATTTTTTTTAATAAAAAAAAGGAAAGAGCTTTAGCTTTCAACTGCATCAAAATGACTTTTCATGGAGGAGAGAAGATGAGAAGGTTATTAAGAAACTGACAGATTGGATTGATCGTTTTCTTTTTTAAATGATTTCAAACATTTGGACCTGTAAGTCTTCAACTTATGAACCCTTGACATTAAAGGCCTGTTTATACTACATGTTAACAAGACTTAAATGTGGCTTTCCCCCCATGTATCATGAGTTTTATTCATTTCCAGTTCCGTTCATATCTGAAGCTCTGCAGTCTGACCTGAAAAGGCATGCAGACGGACACGTGTATATACGTGTTACCTCTGTGACAGTAATTGTCGTCAGCTGCTTCTCTTCACCTGCCAGTGAAAATAGGGACAGTGTCAACTTGTGGGAAGTTGACACTATCCCCCCAAATTTATCCCCACTGTGCAGGCAGCTCGACCAACCAATAGAAGTCGGTTGTGCATTGACGAGGACGTGATCCCTCACCTGCTTCCCATCAGCAAGCACTGCCAATTTTCTCCAAAGGTCTCTCTGCCGGGGAGTGAACCCAGACTCAAACCACAGTAGTTGTGTACACTCACTGACACATCCACTTGTGAAACTCTCTCTGAGTCACAACTCATTGCTCACGAGTACATAGGTGCTTGAGGGTGGATTGGTCACAAGGTCGGCCGAGTGGTGACACCCTACTGTTAATTGCCCTCTGTTTCCATGGTGACAGAAAGTGTGAGAGCAGGGCATGATAACAAAACAAAATACAAAGTTTAAAAAACTGTTCCTATTAAGTGTCAACCATGGTTCATTAAAATTAACTCAATTAAGTCAAATCTTTATTTTTACTTATTTGTTTTTAAGTTAAAAGTATGAATCTAGTAGTAAGAGTAGTAGTAGTATGAAAAAAATCATGAATGAAAGATGTTGCTCTGCAAAAGTAAAAGTTGTTTGAAAATGTAAGCTGACTCAGATTCTGGTTCAAAAATACAAACAATGAATTACATTTCACTTTCTGTTTCGAAATGTTTTGAACTCCCATTCTCTTCAGGTCATGCCACATTTTCCTGCAGGAACAGAGTTTTCATCATTGTTATGCAAGAGTGAGGAATTCTCAGATACCTTATCAAGGAACATTATGTTCGTTAGGGAGAACAGGCACCAGACTGACTCGGCTGTAGACGGCAGAACCCATTTATTCAGGCGTGGACAGTAACCAGTCATTATTCTTACTGAAGCTGATTATAATGGGCACAGTGAGTTCAAAGTACCATTGTGATTATGTTTTTAAATCAGTTTTTTTTGCTGTCACCTAAAGGGGATCTTTTACACATTAAGTTCAATTTAATCTTCATCATGTAGTACTACTAAGCCAGTGGAAACAGTGACGATGTCATGACGGGTTACTTTGGCTTGGGTTTGTGTTTCTGGAGCTTTGCTTATACTATGGGCTAAGAGTTATAATATCGTCCTCTGATGCTTTTATGATATTGAAAATTCATGATTTAATTTGTCTTTTGTGAACCCCCCAATGTAATACAAGTACAATAGTAAATCACTGAAATACCCTTTTGAGTAGATTTTGATGCAGTACTGCACTCAAATGTATCTAATTACAGCGTTCCTTACAGTTGCTGCTGTTATAGTCATTTAACTTTTTCCAACTTTTAATAAAGCATTCTCCCTTTTATTACAATTACATAAAATGATTATTAGCAGGATGCTGTTAACCCTAACTGTAACTGGGTCATCTTTAAACTTCATACTTGCAGCTTTGCCTGTCTCTTGAATCTGTATCATTCTTACATCCAGACTCTGGACAACCTCCCACCATCAATTCCTGCTCCATTTTTGGTTTAAGTGTGCTTTTATTGAGACTTTTATAGCCTGATAAATGAACGTGTTGTGCTGCAATTGTCTAATTTCTGACTTTGTTTTCTGTTTATGTAAGGGCTGAGCAATTTTCTGGCAGGCTGGGTAGTCGTCCCGGAGAGCCAGCACACTGATAGAAATAGAAGGGAACACTGTATCACTTGATGAATGAGCGTCTTTTATCTGAGCTGGTCAAGGTTCCAGGATGAGGAGAGGATGTGCAGAGAGGAGACAGTAGTTATTGTTTGCATTAACATTTTCCTCTTTAACAGACAGACAGGATGTATTCTTAGAAAACCCAAAGATAAATACAAGCACACTGGTTTAAAAAAGTGCTGAAAGTATTTTTTTTTAATTGATAGTCCAATTAAACCATGACAAAAGCCCTTTCATACTCTCTTCATTTCTGACATGGAAATCACTTCCCATCCCAGACACAGTTCTCTACACAGATCAGCCAGTCTAGTGTCCTTTCTGGTGTTAAACTTAACACAAATACAAGAAGCACAAAAATCCTTAAGACACTGTTGGAATAAACAGAAAAGAGAAACAGCCAAAACTGAATTCCTCTTCTATCTCCTCACCATTATGACTCTGCTGCCACCCAGTGCTCAGTTGCTGTTACATTTAAGATTTTATGTTCCACACTTTTTTGGTGGGTGGTAAAGTAAATGTAGTGTATAATTACTGTTTGTAAATATTATTACATTAAATGCAAAGTATGTGTTATATCGTAGCCTATAGACTACTAATATAGTTTACCACTAGTATGCTACAATATAAATTCCAGTTGGACAAAGCAGCCATTTAATTTTTGTGGGTTGTTTCATTAATTTAATTTTTGCGCAAGAAAAATGCTCTACATGGTGATTAATCTCTGATTTGTTAATGCTAAGTACATGAACTAAGACACCGTGGGTGTATGGGTGCGGCCGCCCCAGGGCTGGTAGGGGGCCCCGTACGTTGGCCGTGCAGTACAGTTTAGCTCAATTGACGTAGATGCAGACAAATCACAACACTGCATGCAGCATTTTATATACAGTCTGTGCATGCAGCTCTGCTGTGCCAGCAAAATTCAGCAGCTCTTATCAAATGAAACAGTCTCATGGTTTCAATGGTAAACCACCAAATGAATGACAACTACCAACAAAAAACACTATGTTCTAAGGAGACACGTTTTAATAAACATAAATCATAAAGTAACATTTCTATTTCAAATAAATAGCAAACTTATTAGCACAATTTAACAAAAAAACCCTTGTGCATCATGCGAATTCTGAGGGACGGACGCAGACTGCGCATACAGTCTGTGGTTTATTTACGGCATCATGGAAGCAGTAAAATCATGCATCTGTGGGCGCTCTCTAATTCATTTATCATCCATTATTTTGATTCACAAATAATGTAGGCTTATTTTTCATTGTAATTAGGAACTACTATTATTTACCTTAAACAAGATAAACAGACTTAAATTAACACACTTTCCTTGACTGCAACTTATTTTTTTAGTATTATTGGCTTTTTGATGCATCCTTCAATTAGTACAGCGCTGCAAATGACAATATGCTTGTGTGGTGGCAACAAGGAGTGCGTAAAATAATAACACTTTAATATTACCATAAAGGGCTGAATTGCGGTCTCTCCTTGAGAAATAGTTAGGCTAGTTAGGTTAGAGACCCCACGAAGCTCAGATTATAACTCGAACCCTGAGCTTGGTTTAAATTACTTTGTAGCAGGTGTGCCCCGTGATGAAGCTCCGCCCCCCATTGTGCTGAGAGTCTTGCTCTGCCCCTGGCTAAGTACAAACTTGTCATAATCATAAACATTCCCACAGAACAACGAGTTCAACATTTCAAAAGTTTTTGAAATGATGAACTCGTTGGGCATCACTTTGTGCTGTAAAGTGTTACCACACACTTGGGTCACGAGAACAAGATGAGAAGATATTTTAAAAGTATTTTGAACAGAGATGGAAAGATATTCTAAAAAGTAATCGTACTTTTACTTAAGTGCAAGTAAAATTACTGGTATAAAAATCTACTTAAGTAAAAGTAAAAAGTAGCTCATTTAAAATTTACTCAGAATAAAAGTAACTAATTTAAGTTACTTTTTTAACCTCCTAAAATAACTTATTTATATGTATTTAATATCGTATTTATACCTTTAATACTTAATTTAATAATAAGGGAACAAAGCCAAATTGTGCAATTTTAGTTTGACAGAGGCTCCTTTACCAAATCAATGGTGAAAAACAATGGCATTTTATGTTATAATGAGAACTTTGAGAATGTTTTTTGCTTCATTAGGAAACTGATTAGACTCTGGCAGCTGCACTGGACTGAGAAAACGGAACACACTGGACTGTCTATGAAGTGATATCCCAGTTTACATTCAAACAGGTGATAATTTTAATGGGCTATCATTAGCGTTAGTATAATAAATAACTAATTAATAGCAAGTTGCTAATGCCAACTAACACTGACATGCACCGATTTGGCTATTTGGAGCATACATCTTACCAAACTATGAAAACTTAACCACCAATGAAAGTAGGTTATTATTTAACTGACCCAGCGAGGTGCACAGACATTTTGGTGGACAGGGGCTCAAGTGAAAAAAAGGGCATTTTTAAACCTGACATTAAATATTTTAATACAACTCTGTGTTGCTTCCAATTTATATTGATTCCTTCACACTCGCACAATTGTTTAATATTCATTAAATAATATTCAACATTTTTACTTTTCTACAAAATAATCACTTCACACAGTATTCACGAGGTTTATCACAGGAGCAGGCAACAGCAAAGCAAACTATGCCACAATGTTTACTGCTACTAGTTTCAAGTATATATTTAGAATAAATGACATAGTTTCATTATTAATTTGATGAAGGCAATAAATCATTTTCATTCTTTTGGCGTTACCGGAATACATGACACTTCAAAATAAATAAAAAATTAAACCGTGGCAAGCATAATTAAAATAAATGTAATTTAAATACTTTTTATTTTTTGTTTCACAAGCAAGATGTCAGATGAGTAAAGATAACATTCAGCTTCTCACAGCAAAGTACCAGACTACTGAATTGTCTGAATACATTATTATTGTTGCTATCTTAATTACACTTACACTTCCTTACACTACACACACACACACACACAAACAAACAGGACTTATCACATTTGATGGAGGGCTGTCAGTATCATGAAAAACTTTCCCAGCATACAACAAACTAATAAAATGGATAGTTATTAGATGGGGAGCCTACAATCAAAATTATGAAGTTATGTTTAAGGCACTTTTTTCATGGAGTGGTAAATTTTGAGATTTTGGTCTATTTTGCTTCCATGTCTTCTTTTACTCTAAAGGAAAGAAAACTTCAAGAATACATTGATGTAAGTCTGGGGAAGTTCTGTGGTGATATGCTTTAGTTTTTATGTTTATCACCTGCAATGACTTGTCAAATGCGTGCAAATTAGCGCATATTAATTAGTTAACACTTAATTTGCCTATCAATGTGGCGATTGTGATGATGTTATTAGACACAAATGTTAGGCCCTACTGTATTCCCCTGTAGTGTCTTCATTAAGTAGAGTACATTAGCCTGTATGGCCATGATATGATACAGACTATTGCCTTAGCTGAACTTCAGCTACCTTATTACATTTGCTCAACTCGTGAGTCATGCATGTTAGCAAGACATATGCCTATATTTGCTTTTTGTCTTTTGTATCATTAACGGCAAACTTGAGGCAGTGGTAGTTTTGTCTTTTGTTCATCACCACTCACCTCCACACACAAACTAAGCAAAACACTGCTGGGAGGGGCTGCTGCCTGTCTGTGTGTTTCGGGCTGTAGTGGGACGCCAAACTCGCCAAAGTTTCATCTACCGACCTCATTACCTAGATTTTTTTATGCAATTAATATAGTAGTTTGACAAGGACGCTGTGCGCAAACAGGAATAGCCTAAATATTCTGTATATTAATTAATTTATTTTTAAAAAGCTCCCCAGAAAGAAAGGCATTTGCTGAAGCCCCTTTTTGTGTGCACGTGCCTGGACTGACCTGTAGATCAGGGGTCCTCAACTACATTTGTTCTTAGAAGACACTGTTTAATATTTTCAACTTTCGCAAAATGAACGTTTTTAAAATCTTATATCAATGTGATTAGACTCCCAAAAAACATGGTAGGCCTAAATTCATCATGATAAAATGCATACACTGCATAGGCCTACATGACTACAAAATGCTCTCATACCTGCAGCCAAGGAGTTCACCGGGGAGTGATGGTTAAAATCTGTAATTGTAAATGTAACTGATTGGCATTAATTAACCGGCTTTGACGCTATTATGCAGCTGCCCGTTGTTGTGCATGAGGCACCTGTAGTTACTGGTGGTAAGCCGCCTTTTTAATAGCACAGGGCACAAACGTCTGGGGCAGCTAACCAAACTATTGTCGGGCAGTTTTTGGTATTTTCTATAATTATGTGAGCAGTCATGATCTGACTTTATGCTGCGCACAAGATGAGTCTGCGAACAGCGAAAGTGAAAGGAGTTGGTTACCTGGCTGAGAAGGCAGAGGTGCGCAGCCTGTCGCCTGCAGCTCTTTATCTAACAGCTCACTGTGTCTGCTGCTGACATTACTCACTTCAACATTTCAAACTGGTCCGTTGTCGGAAAACTGTTGAAAATGACAGTTGTCTTGTCATGTTGACGCCTTGTAGCTGTCTACACCACAGCGGGCAGTGCTGACATCACTTACAAACACATTGAATTTCCTGTGACTACTTCAAAATAAATGTCAATCTGTGTTTCGCAAGTTAAAGTCTTTTAATGTGAAGCTGCAGCAGCAGGAAATGTTCAGTTTGCATTAGCAGTAACTTAACACAGCATTTCTTCACAGCTTACCTTGCATCGTGATTAAGCTGTTCTCTTGCACTTGAAGCCAAAGTGGTCACGAGTTTTTCATTGCACTTCTTTTTACTCAGTAACGGATGTAATTGAAAAAAAGTACGATACGATAAACAAGTAAAAGAAAAATTACTTTAAAAGTAGGCCTACGCAAAAATCTACTCAATTACAGTAAGGTGAGTAATTGTAATTCGTTACTTTCCAGCTCTGATTTTAAATAAATATTTGATGCTAAAATATATCACTGGGTGGGTGATACTCAAGAAGACTTTGAGTATTAAACACTTAATTAAAAACAGACAGAGATTAGCAGGCAGGCAAGAATGGGAGTAGGTGAGCATCACATTGCGCCCAGAGAACCTGAGGCAGCTTGTGAGATGCAAGCAATGTCCCGGTACGCCAAAGAGTAAAATGTCGAGGTGCCAGTAGTGCTTACTGGTGCGTACCGGTAGTGGCCCACTTCAAGCACCAGTTTACAGAAATTATTATTTTTTTTATTCATATTAGGATTCATTTGAATTTCTTCAGTGACTAGGAATGTGTATGCTGTGGTTAAAGGGAAGCCTCTCCAAATAATAATAAGAAAAAGATTTAGATTCTTTTTTTTCTTACAATGCAGACTTGTACTCAAGAAAGAGAAGCAAGAATATTGATTAATATGATAGAATTATGCAAATATAATATGTATTTATTGGCTAAAAATAATCCTGGTTGTTTCCACTGCTTCATAATGTAAATGCCTACTTTGGTCGGGCACTAGGACCCTGAAGGAGGCTGCTTTTGATTGCTTCTCTGCAGAGCTGCTGAGTAACTTTACTATACACTCACACACACACACCGACAAGCCCACACACACACACACACACACACACACACACACACACAGATGAATGGTGAAGAAGGTCGATTCAGCATTGTGAGTGATACAGAGGGAAATTGTAAGTTGTAAATGGAAATTACTTGCTTAACTTTAGCTACATTTGCTTGAGGTAAAGGAGAGGGCATATTTAAGTTGGCAACTTGAATATAAACTTAAATGTAAACCAGTAGTCTAACTAGCGTGAAAGCCATTAATATAGGCTACCCTATAGTATTTTAAAACAAATTTTGTTCAATTCATTGACCAGATTGATACTGATATTTTATGAGAGAGAGAGAAGCAGGATTGTCAGGGCAGCTGATTCTGAGGTCAGTAGTGGTAAAGGTAAGTTCTGGTAAAGGTTATTTAGTGTCACATACAGACACATGTTGCGAAATTCATTGTCTGCATTTAACCCATCTCTCAAGGGAGCAACAGTGGTCTGCAAGTCGGTAATGTGGTCTACAGGTCAGTAGTGGTCTACAGGTCAGTAGTAGTGGGCTACAGGTCAGTAGTGGTCTACAGGTCAGTAGTAGTGGGCTACAGGTCAGTAGTGGTCTACAGGTAGCAGTGGTCTACAGGTCTAAGGAAATGTGGGCTGTTTGGTTTTCTTCTAAGAATAGGCATTTGTTGGCAGGTCCATGCACCAAGGGAGATGGCCTAAATTAAATTATTTCATGATATTTGTTTTATATGCTATATTTATGCATATTGGCTGTAATAAATTAAATAAATATGTAGATGTTGCCTAAATTTAGGCTTGGCTGTACATGGGCATGTACCCATAGATATACACACATAATAAAATGAAAGCAATCATACATACAAACATACATAAACATGCCGTCATTCCAAATCTTCAGGTTATTAAATTCAGACAGTAGCCACTTTAAATAGAATCCTTATCACTAGCTTACATGATAAAGTATTATTTGTATGGATGTCAAACTACAATTCAAAGATTTAGCAAGTGCAAGTTACACATACCCTGGGCGTTCAGCCCCCCCCTGTCTTTAAATCTTAGTGATGTCCCTGACACACAATCAGTCCTGATACGAGATGTATATGTGGAGTGACTCAAGTGTATAGTGTTTTATAACCAGGGCCACATTAACCTACAATGCCTTTGGGTATCCTGGGGCAAAATTTTGACTCCTTATTTGTTTTTGGTAACTAGACTAAGCTCCATGTAAGAACAATATTTATTAACATAATAAAGATCCGAGTGAAGACACATTTTCATCAAGAGACCATGAACCTTTATTTACTGAATAACAAGACAATAAAGAAGAGAATGATTTATGTCAGCAGGCTGGTCGATCCTACCAGGGTCGTTGATATTGGCTGTTTGACAAAATAACATAATCATTATTTTTATTTATTTTTTATAAAAATAATGACTATACCCCATAGTTTTATTTAAGGGCAGTAAGTGATTTTTAAGTTAGCAAAGGTTTTAAATTACTTTTTTCTAATTTTGTACTGTACTGTACTGTTGGTCATTGACCCTATAGTCACAGGAACTATGTACACTTACTTAAGTAGCCTATTATACTCGCAATTTGTAGGAAGCCTACTTGTACTTTAGTTGAGTACTTCCATTTCATGCAACCTCCTACAGATCTTCATTAACAAAGAAATATTGTTTTTTGTACTCCTCTAGCTACATATATTTGACAGCTGTCGTTTGTTATTTTGAAGACTAAGCTTTTACAGTCAAAACATTTAAGTTTATATGATGCCCAAAGAAGTAAAATGTAGCTTTATTTTGACCAGCTACAACATTACAAGGTAGTACATCAGCAATCCAATAAAACACTTTGACAGGGGTCATTGAGAGACATAATGAGCACTTACTTTTGATTTATTTTTGATTTAGGTACATTTAGCTGCAAATACTATTGTACTTCTACCTAAAGTATATTATAAATTTGGGACTTTTACTTGTAATGGAAGTACTTCCATCATTGGGCAGTGAGCTGTTAGTCCACTCTACCCGTATGTTTATGGTGGTATTTCTGTAATTTCTTTTATTTATTAGCTAGGTGCTTACGTTACGTCACCTACCAGCAACTATAAAGCTTGTTAATACAATCTAACGGCGAAACTAAATTGAACAATTTGCGGTGAGCCTTGATCTTTGATGCTGGCAAATAATCTTCCCCTTTCCACCCGCACCCCACCACTCAAATTTGTACGGCGGACTTTCCATGTCACTTTTTCCGTACCAAAGTTCACTTTACTCAGGTGATGTCATTTGAGGAAATTTCCTAGTCTTTGCACTGATCCTTCCTGATCCACAGAAAGCTTTATGTATCTTGTGTCACATTTTTAACTCTACTACCTAAGATCAGTAAACAGAGGTTGATTTGTAAAATTGGCAAACCTCCTGTTAGAGAATATTTGGCGCAATTGGATTTGACACAACATGAGATTCTCTAAAAGAGTTTTGTGTTCATGTTCAATTTCTTCTTTGGTCACAAGGTCCTACTTGTGGATATTGTCCTAAAGTTTATAGCTGTAATAAAGCAGTTAACGTTCATTAATCCAACAACAAGCTGTGTCTACACCATGCCTGTGTTAATATAAGTGAAATTGCTGAAGTAGGTATTTCATTGTAATAGTTTTCACACGTCCAAATTAGTGCATTCTTGTTGCATTATACTTTTGTCTCTGTCACAAACCACAGGTTTCAGTGTGAGTTAGCAGAGTGTATATTTCCGCAGTAGTCAGCCTCCGGGGTTTGCTGTTTGTTTGTCTGTCTGCCTGCTTTAATAAGCTGTACCTCTACTTAACTTTCTACCTATAATGAATGAGCAGTAACGATGAACTTAAATAGCAGTGGTGTAGCTGTAACATAGTTCATTCAAGTATTGTATACATACGTGTGTGTGTGTGTGTGTGTGTGTGTGTGTGTGTGTGTGTGTGTGTGTGTAGTATATAGGTTATGGTATATTATAGGTTAAAATACACTGCAGTATATAAAGAAAATAAAATTATCCCAAACTTTACCAGCTTCAACATTAAAGTGATTACACTTTATTGCTTCACTAATTATAATCCAGTAATATAATACTTTATGGATAATTTGTACTTTTACTTCTGGTACTTTATATTGACGTTGATACTTTTTTACTTTCAAGATTTTGAATGCTGAACTTTTGTGTGACAAAGTAAAATATGTGAAGACTTCTTTCACCTCTCACCGACAGTCACAAATGCAGGATATTACACACCTCAGACACAGATGAATCAGGCCTAGTTTACAGTCGCAAATAAGGTGGATGTGTAATAACTCAACATTTAGATTAGAATTTATTAGCATAGTGAAAAAGTGATAATCTGTCAGGAAAGCGTTTCTTTTACAAATTAACCATCTGTCTTTATGATCTTTTGTCATATGAAAATGATTTCACCTATTATGGTAAATAATGTGTGTTATCCTATGTGGTTGAGAAATTAATCAAATAATTAACTTATTTTTATTAGAGTACAACTGATTTTGAAGTGTGTGTGCCTCACTGTGGCTTACAGGTTAAGGTGTTAACCGTGGACTTCCCCAGGTCAGGTCCCTGGTTGGAACCTTTCCTTTAACACATACGCGATATATATATATATATATATATATGGTGAATGCAGCTCTTTCAGACCACAAATATGAATACGATATACTTCTTACTCTTTATTCTGTATCCCAAACCTTTACCCCCAAATCCTCACATGGTTAAATTCAAGATAAAAAAAAACATGTAGTAGGTATTAATAGTGTCAATATAGTCAAAACGTCCCTTAAATTGTTATAAATTTCCTTTGAGAAATGCCACAAAAAGTGCTGTCGAAATATACCATAAATACCATTGCCATTAAACTCCCCAGTCACAGAGCAGAACACAGACGTGTTGTGGCCATGCAGTCTTTCGTACGGCCCCTTGAGTTTCAACCTTAACCTGCTCCATGTCCAGGTTACTTTCAAGTCTGAGAAGAGTGAACGATTTATCCAGGTTTTGCTGCTACTTCTTAATATAGGCCTTATTTTTGCCAACATGTTTCACACATTATTTACATTAAAGATAATTTCATTTATCCTGTTTTATCATTTTAAACCATATCCGTTAAAAACCACCTCGACCAGCAGCAAGTAGAGGAGCTTAAAACCACAGTGCATCTGCACACTGCGCAAACACACACACATACATAAAGTGACTTATGTATAGATTTTATCTACTTTCAATTTCAGAGAATCAACTCTCCCCACAACATCCTCTGTTACCTACCCCTTACTCTTCTTTCCACAATCAGTCTTTTTGCTGAGAAGTGTTGACCGCAGTTAGTTTGCATACTGCAGTTTCAGGTTATGGTCTTTTTTTTTTTGTCATGGAACCTGCTACATATGCTCATAGCCACCCACGCCCCCACGCCCCCCACACGTACGACTAGCAGCATAATAAAAGTGAGGTACTGTTAGTGAAGTGGACAGAAATAAGACAAACACCTTAAAGACAACAAGACCGACAAGCAGGCAAGAAAGAAAACAGAAGCAAACAAGATGATGATGATGATGAAAAACCCCATCATTCTGGTGACCTGTGTCTTGCTGTTGTCATCTCTTGCTGTTCTGGCATCTCAAAGTAAGCTGACTGCATTCTATTTTTTATCTACATAAAGGGAAAATCTATCCATAGGGTTATATAGTCATTTCATAATATCACTCTAGGGGTCTAATAAGTATTATCTGATAAAAGGTCTAAATAATTAATGATACGTATGTAAGGGCAGAAAATTGTTTTCTTCTTACACTTATGATCCATTTATGAAAGTACTTATAATAGTGCTATTTTTACTTTATTATTATTATTATGTCTTATACATTGTTTAAGCTTCAACGTGTTCCTTTTATTATTATTCTCATTCTGCTAGTGTGTCCACGTGTGTAGGGTTTAGGTCAAGGATGTGGAGTTGTTTTCTGTTCCTCTCCTGTTTTGTCTGGGACTAGGCAGAGCAGGCAGAGGATCTTTTCAAAACATAGATACCCAGACTGTGTAAATGACTATGCACCCCTTTGTTCTTGTCCAGACGTTAGTGACTGTCTTAGGAGACAGAACCTCTGGTTCAGCTGATTTTGTTGTAGTACTTCTCTGTTTATTCTCTTTTGTTAAATAAATTCTTCAAAGACAACGATTGGTTGTAACTCAATTATTTGCTTAACCTCTCACCAGGAATCTAAATTTCCACGACAACGTATCCATAATTTCAAAATAGGTTGGATTGAATACAAACACCACTCAAAAAATACAAATCATTAAAGGCCGAGTCAGCCTAATACGCTTAATACTGTCCCATATATTTACTTATACTGAGTGTTGGGAGGGAAAATTAAATTATTATTAACACTGATGAAAACATGAAACATTTGCAGTAGATTTATGTATTTGAATAAAAACTGGTAAATTACTGGTAATTTACTGGTAAATTAATAGCATTAAAATGATATGTATTGAAAATATTGAATCATATCAGAGTCAAACCCAACCGCAACCTTCTACAGCAGGTTAAAAAAAGAATATATCTGTAACATAATAAGGAAATGAATGTGAAAATACAAAGAGGAATAAATGAAAGAATAAAGAAGTAAATAAGAAATGTGCAACTTAAAAGATAAATAAGTATAAAAATAAATAATTATTTTAAGCATTTTCATTTATTTTCACATTTATCTGTTCATTTATTTCTGTATAGATTTACTTACATATATTTAAAAATATGTATTTATTTATTTTGCATATCAGTAACTTTTTATTTTCATATAACGTAATTGATTAATTTTTTATCACTTTATTTTTCCTTGTTATTTTCCCTTTTGCTTTTCCCTATTCCCTAGATGCATTGCGTCTACTTCCAAAGGGGACAAAGTGACATGGGACAATGCGCAACAAAAGACATTTTAATGTTGTTGTTACGGTTTTGTGTTGAACACCACTTATTTATTTTTGTGTCTGAAACATTTCTGTTTCTTTCTGGGATTCCCAGGCAGCTTTGGTCCAGATGACTGCTGCTTTCAGTTCTTCTCCACAAAGTTGCCTAAGAACAGGGTGGTGACCTACCAATATACAGACGAGAGGTGCACAAATAAAGCTGTGCTGTAAGTGTCTTTTCTCCTGTTATTAAACTTTAACGTTACAAGTTCAGAATTAACTTTGTTACACAAAACAAAATGTTTATTCATACACACTGCCTAGAACAAATACACAGGATGATTGAGGTATACACTTGCTGCTAAACTGACAAACCTACACAAAGTTAAGCATACTTAAACATAATGTACAGTTATTATGTTCATTATGTAGGCCTGTACGTAAGAATGTAGATTTACATAAACAACAAATGGTAATTCAATAATATTCATTAATTTACTAAGTAGTCATAAATGTATTGGAAACAGACTTTTAATGTTGTATTTTAATGAAAAACATTAGAAAATTGACACCAAAATTGGCATCAACAATCTTTGTCTCTGTTTTAGTTTTACGATGAAGAATCGTGCCAAAATCTGTGTCAACCCATCTGAGCAGTGGGTCAAGAGCATCATCGAAACCAAACAGTGGATCCATATCAAAGCTGGGAACAGCTCTGTGTCCGAACCATCCGACTGATCCAGCATATGTTTTATCACTACACTCTAAAGCTCACTGAGCCAACCAGCAGTGGTGGTGTAGTGGTAACCTGCTGTACCTATAAGAAAGAATATTTTTCCATTAGCTTAAAAATAAATGCAAAACAACGCCTCAGATTTCTTCTTTTGTATTATCTGTTCTTTTTGTTTTGTTTGATGTTATCTTCCTCTTATGTTTTAATGTGGTTTGAAGCTGGTTTCAAGTGATGCCCTGAAACGATTAGATATAAGCTATTTTACAATAAATCATATGCTTAAACTTTTTCTGATACATTATTAAAAACATCATACGTAATATTTTGTCTTTGTTGTGATTTACTATGAAAGCCAGACTTTGATCAGAAACAATTAAATTCCACATTGCTGTCCTCATTCAATTCATACACATCATATATTTATCAAACACTGTTGATGTGGTTTCTGGCAGAGAAAGCCACAGGAAATTCAGATCTGCACCACAAAGACTTGATAGTTCAGCAGCAACAATCAACTTTAACTCTTTAGACAAGTGTGAGTAAATCAGACTCTTGGGAATTTGCCAAAAAATAAACACTTTCTTTTCATTTTGTGTAAATTAGAAAAGACCTCATGTTTTTCATAGTGGTTTCCAAAGCCAGGTTTTTATTGCTCTTTGTCATGAACTGCAGCAAAAGGAGGAATTGTTTAATCTCATTTGTGATTGCACTCCTGAGAACAGAGGCTCAGTGAGATAGTGCCTGAAGTGCTTCAATTCGATCAAAACCACAAGTAGTCAGTTATGGAGTTATGTACCCAGTCAAATCTGACAACTGAAAACCCTCTCAGACGGCTGCTGTCTGGGTTCAATCCAGAAATGAGACACACTTGAGGGAAAATGTATGATGAACCAGACCAGATTGTAGGTGGCAAGTTTAATTCCCAGTGCTCTTACTTTGTTAGACGTCCTGGAGATTTTTATAAACTGACCCGAAAACAAACAGGTAGGAGATGAGGCTGTGCCAAGTGGTCACGGTAAAACGGCCCTAACGATTAACCTGCAATGGTATAAGACTTTACTATATTACTATACTATTATATTTATTGTAAACAACGTGTTGTTACAGCCTATGGCTGAAATGCATTGTAAAACTCATTTCAGTGTCCAGCGGCTTGTTTTCAGTGTTGAGTTACTTTGGAAATGTAATATGTTATCAATTACAAGTTACCCTATTTAAAATGTAGTGTTCACAGTAATGCTACTTACCACATTTAATTTTGGTTACTTTTAAAAAAATCTTGTGATTGTGACAACCCTGGGGTTGTCTGTTGTGTTGTGCTGTGTTGTGTTAGTAAATAAATTATGCAACTAAATTACATGTAGTTAGTTACTCCCCAGCACAGTTGATTTTTCATTGCTAAATCTTGCAACCTACAAGGACCTGACAATTGTTGTACATGGGGAAGTTTTATAGTTTTCCTATTATAATTGGGGATAGGGTTAAGTGCAATTTATACTTCTGCGTCAAATTGACGGTGTAGCCTCTGACTAGGCCCATACCCAACGCCATCACCTACGGCATAGCCTGACGTCCACCTACTCAGGGTTGGCTGATTTGGTAATTGACTTCTGAAATAAACACATCCTCCGACCAGCAGGGGTCAGTAAAATCTGAATGAGAGGGGCCTTTGGAGAAAGATCTTGAAAGGTGCTACGTTTGAACCCTTTTGGAACTTTGAGGAGGATACAATTTTACTGGCTGACAGCTATAGATATCACTTATTAATTGGGTGCTGCAGCTGATTGGACTAATCCGATACAGTTAAAAGTCAGAGAGAGCCAAAGAGTCTTTCCGTCAGCAAGAAACACTTTTGATGTAATTTATCTTTATTTTCATTCGGTCACGTGACTGTGGCTTCCTGATTGACAGGCTACAAAGAGAAAACATGCTGCTCTGATACTGATAAATGTGTGCCTTTATTAGATGTCTTTGGGTTGGGTTAAGGGGTCATCGAAAAAGAATAGAGATGCCGTTCTGAGAAGAAAGGAAGTCATGCCACGCTCCAACTAGAACTGCAAGCAGTTATAAGCGGCGTCCAAGCCTCTCTGGTGCTGATCGGACTTGTCGGTTTGGAGAAGTTAATTAAAATAGGTTTTTCAGTTTTCACAACTCACAGATAATTACAGCAGATTTTGCACAGCCCCTAAGGAGGGCGTAGC
>JAPMOB010251770.1:0-16092 GCA_029875015.1 Lepomis gibbosus
CTTTATGAAAAGCGCTGTGAGATAACTGTTGTTGTGATTTGGCGCTATATAAATAAAATTGAATTGAATTGAAATTGAAAATTGAATAACTAGGAACTGTGCATGTGCAACTCCCAACAAAGATCTTTTTGAGACAAGATGTATCACTCTATAGTTAAAATGAAGTTTTCAACACAGGGTGAAAAGAGGAGCTGCAGCAATGTGCAGTATGACAAAAAATATTGTGTTTTTTAAAAAGTAAGCAACGTAAACCTGTTCTGGTACAACCTCTAAATAGGATTTTGACCCTGAAAATGAGCATAATACCACCTCTTTAAATCCGCAATTACTAAGCATTGAAAAAAACACAAGTCAGGCTGTGAAGGTTAAAGCAGAGAGAAAGAAATTTTCCATCTACCCAAACAACTCACAATCAATTTGAACACTAACAATCAAAAAGAAATTATGTGGAATAAATTACACTTAAAATGTATTTAAACTTATAATTTCTAGCTTTTATTTTCAGACCTATTTCAGAACTTCTGATGAGTTGAGTGAATGTACTGATGAGAGTTCAGTTAACTCTCCAGAGACCTGTTTTCTAGTTTCTAGTTTCTGTCTTCAACACATGTTAAGACAAGGAATGGTTGTTTCTTCTGAAGATAATGAAACAAATGCTAACCATGATGAAGGTTAGGGCCAAAATCCCTAAAGCTGCTACACTTATTAATAAAAACACTGTGAGTGTTCTCCGGCATGGTGGCCAAACCATCAACAGAAACTGCAAAGCCATTTTGGCACAAGAGAAACACAAGACAAGTTACTTTACTGTAAATCATTCCTTCCCCTTGTCACCCATCAGATTGCCTGTAATGTATCCTCAATGAGCTGGGCTAACGTCTGCACTTTTTCCTGTCAATATATTTGCCTTACACATTTAATAATATAGACACTACAGAGTTCAGGGGCAGTATTACAGAAAGTTCCTATCTTAACTGTTATATCTATATATCTATAACATTTTGGGGAAATGCACCTTAACTTATAATATGCAGTGTTTGCTTGTTTACATAAGTTTCACTTTCTTTTGCTGTACGTTTTGAGTACCAGTTTGTGCCTGGAGGATCTGTTTACGATTGCTAATGCCTTGTTCAGCCTGCATATGGAACGTGTGGCTTACGTTCGTCCATTACAACATTAGATTTGACTGAAGCTACTGCGTGTCCGTGTCGTACTTTCTATTTCACCTTTTACAGGTACGAATGAGGTTTATATTATGAAACTAAGAAATTCCCAGAGTCCAGTAACAACAATTAGGAGCTGGTAGATAGCAGGATAAGTCTATAAAAAAAATCAAAAACCAAACCAATGCACACTGGTCTGACTTTACTATCTTTATTGCTCACAATAAAGAGTGTTGTATTATGTTTCAATGATTTATATATGTGTTAAATACTTAAAGGAACATGCAGGGAGTAAATATTAATGACTGTAGTAATTTCTGTGTGCGCATTTAGCAGGCTAAATGTGAAGTGTTGCTCCTGTGTAGCCTGTATGCTAGCTGTGTCATGTGGACCGAGGTTAAAGCATGGTTGTAATATACTCATTTTATATTGTAGGGATAAGGTAAAAGTAATATTGTTGCAGTTTAAGAAAAAGGAGTGTTTAATGTGAAGAGGCAAGATACTTATGTTTAAGTGCAACACTACTACCAAGGTTAAAATGTTAAGTGTATTCTGAATTAATAATTAACTATAAGACAACAGTATTTTACATTACAGAATATTTTCTATTGTGTTGTTTATTTTTCTCAACACTTTAAAGGGTGAAGCTAAATCTATTTTTGTTTAAATAATGTTTTATTTAATATACTGTTTCAAGGTTATTTGCCAATACTGTTTTAAGATGCCGTGAATGTATTTTCAAATATTTTTGGTAACTCACTTTAAAAGGTTCAACTTAGGTATTATAAGAGTTATAACTGATCAGCTGATATTTTTCCTAATTTTGTAGTTTCTTATGGGGACATTTTTATGTAGGGCAAAGGGCAAATGAAAAGTTTTATTCTTAAATTATGTAACCATTTTATTGTGCTGTTGGACTTGACTGAAGCTAGATCGTGTCTGTGTCATATTTTCTATTTCCCCTTTTACCGGGCGTAACATTTTGTCATCAATCGCATTGGTAAAATCAATTAAGTTCCGCCTGTTGACATTTTTTTGATTTTGTAGAAGCAATTAAAGAGCAACCATGTGGATTAAACGACTTAGCAAACACTATCTGGTCGAAAAGTAAAAGTTAGAACAGCTAAACAGTTATCCTAAAGTTAAGAGAGTTTATTTAACACTAGAACTGCCTGGGGTTGCTGTATACCTAAAACCGCCAACAGGTAAAATTTACCCCCTATTAGAATTTATTGATTTTCAAGCTACAAAGTAGCCTACAAGGTTTATTTATTTATCATTCTCTCTCGCTCTCTCTCTTGCTCTCTCTCTCTAGGTGGCACACGTAGATGGCCCGTAGCTGTCTTTTCACACACAGGTCCTGGGCCAGCTGAATAATGAAGTCCCTTCTGGGGATGTTGTCATTCATGCAGCTCCGGTATAGCACGCAGGCATTGATGGCAGCAAGATCCAACATAGTGTAAAAGACAGCAACGGGCCATCTACGGGTGCCACCTAGAGAGAGAGAGCAAGAGAGAGAGCGAGAGAGAGAGATGTAGTTAGCCTATATTCTAAACAGTCTAAATAAAAAAGCAGCAGTATACCTACAATTTTGACTATCACAGTGTTTTAGGCCTACATAATAATAATGTGCAATAAGAATCTAAGGTGTTCATTCTTTGTTTTATACTGTTTAAAGGTCAAATAAAAATATCCTTGTTAAGAAGTGATTATAATCAATTCCAAAATTCAAAATACATTTTTACCAAACGAAAAAATGTATAATGATCAAATTTGCTAAAACAATAGGCTAAATGTGGTGAAAAACTAGGCTTCTCTCTTGTAGGTCAGCAAACACAAGGAAGCACACACCTCTCTTGAAGGGACTGCAAAACACATTAATCATATAATTAGCCTAATAAATGAACATAATAAATGAACATAATAATAACACATTAATCATATAATTAGCCTAATAAATGAACATAATAAATGAACATAATAAATGAACATAATAATAATAGTAATAATTACCTTTCACGGAGTACTGGCGAGCCATCTGGTCCAGCACATCAACCCCAACTTTGGTATTATTGTAATGTGTCACCGTCTCTGGCTTTCTCGTCATGTCCATGGAGATGGCCACATGCTAATGTTACCTGCTGAGGATACTGACGTTTCTCCGTGGCTTACACTGGTACACGGAAAGGACCATTTTTTCATGTTTTAGCATGATGGTGCTGAGCAGCTCGTTTCTCCCTCGCACAGAAGGTGGGAGCTCCCGCTTGTTCCTGTTGATGGTGCCCACCAGGCTGGTCGTTTTGAAGAGAAGCGTATTGGCCAGAGGGACGGAGGTGAAAAAATTGTCGGTGGTGACATTCCTTCCCTTACCAACAAACGGCTCCACCAGCTTCAGCCCCACATTCTCTCCCAGGCGTTGTGTGGCCTGTCAACTTTTGGGAAACCATTTAGCATGTACTTGCTGTCAACATCAGCTGCCAGCCAAAACTTGATCCCAAATTTGTCTATCTTGTTGGGCATGTACTGGGTGAGGGGGCATCTCGCTTTTGTCGGGAACAGTTATTCATCCACAGTGATGTCTGTCCCTGGCTTGTAACATGCAATAGAGTTCTTTACAAACCTATCCCACACTTCCCTCAGGTGTGCAAATTTGTCGGTGGTCAGATGGCAGCGGCGGGTCTCCTTATGATCAAAGGGCAGGTAACGTAAAAAATGAAGTACCCCATTGCTCTGACCAGAAACTTTCGATGTCCATGTTTTTCCCGCAGTATGCACCCCTCACATACAAACGCGCAATAAAAGCCTTCAGTTCAGCAGGAGAGACGTCCCAGGTGCCTCTCTCTTCACTTGATCTGCAGGCTTCGGCAATGGTGCACTCACGTTTGTGTTTTAACATTACGCCATCACACAGACACATAAATGCTGTGACTATTGCAAAAATTGTGCTGTGCATGTGGTGTGGGGCCAGCAGACTCTGTCAGGATGTTTTGTCTTTGTCTTCCTGTGCCCATACCAGAGTCAGTGACCGTCCACACTGTGCCATCTTTCCTGATCTCCTGGGCTGTTGACGGCTCCTTGGTAGACACTAAATAGGGACGAGGGAAATAGCAGCCTACTTTAGAATAGGCCTTAGTCTATTGCATAAATGTGTATAGTCTGCCATAAGGAACAGGCAAATAGGTAAGCCTATTCATCCTAAAGGGGAGACTAGTCTACATGATAGGCAATAAGCCTATAGGCTATAGATTACACATTTATGGTTAGTTCAGTGTCTGTGTGGGTGTGTTTGAATTAGGCTACACATAGGAATACAGAAGGTAGAAGTGAGGAATAGCTTAGGCCTATAGCTACTGTCAGGCTAGCCTATCTACCTTCTTTCTTTCTATCTTACCTTCTACAATTGCTGTAGTAGTAGGCCCATCCCCAAGCGGAGAATGGTGTAGGTGGGTCCACCTCACTTTTCGGGGAGGCTCTTGATTGCTGTCAGATGAGGATCTGTCAGATGCTGAATCATCCCAGGACACATCGGTCAGTCCTGAAATCTCCCCACCATCGGACTCTTGTTAACTCAATTCTTTGTATAACTGTAATGCCTCATTTGCATTCATAATTCTCTTTCTCTTGTCCATATTGAATGTCAGCCTATGACTTATGACGCTGTTCTAGCTAGTAAACAAAGGCGTTGCCAATAGCAACATAGAATGTTTATCTAAATGCGCAAAATGAATAGCGTGAAAAATTGGGTAAATTTTACCTGCTGGCGCTTATAGGTAGAAATGGACATTATGTAAATCTGGCTTAATGTTGACAATTTTAACAATAGGGGGTGCTACATAAAACACTTTTAGGAAAATTCAATGACTGGGGGACTTTAATTTTTTATTAAAAAAGTTACATACAATCAAAAAACTGTGGGTAAATTTTACCCATTGGTGGTTCTAATGTTAAGATTTTACGAAGTTAGGATGTTTCTGTAATTCACTCTTTTTATCTAAAGTTAGGAAAGGAATACTGACTTAGGAACTGTTAATTTGTAATGGCCTTTTCCCTAAATCAGTTCCTAACCCTTATTAACATGGTTACCAAGCAGTTATGATAGGATCTGCTGATTAGGAAGTTTCTGTAATACAGCCCCAGGTCTTTCATTTCATTTAATTTCAGGTAGCTTTAAATGGTTCAGATACTTTACACATAGATACTTTCTGTCTGTAGACAAGGACTGTTTTCACCAAAAGGATTCCAGGCTGACTTGTGTACCAAACAGCTTGTGATCTTACCTCAGTGTCAGGGAGATTGAGGCAGAGGCGTTCGCAGACGGAGAAGATAATCAGACTCCACGCTCACTGATTTTTAGACAAATTAAACGTCAGGGGAAAGCAGGGAGCTGGACCGCTGGGCTGCTTTGAAAAGCTGAGGCTATCATAAATTATTAATGGCTCCCCGTCACGACCTCCCTCTCTTCATCCCTCGCTCCTGTCAACCATTCTGTTCTTCATCCATCTCTCCCTTATGGCTCCTTAGTGTTGATCACACTTCCTTGTTTTGTTCATCCTCACTCTTCTTCTGTCCCTTCTTTTTTGTCTGTGCTTCCTTTTTTCTCTAATCACCTCCTCTTTTCAGTCCTCCTTTCTTCCTCTTTTGTCTTCAATCCAAGTCTGTCTTCTGTCCCTCTGTTCTCCCCCTCCTCAGTGCCTCCTTTTTGACTCACTGATTTTCATCCTTCCTATCCAGCTGCTCTTCATTACCTTGTCTCTCCTTAACCTTGATCACTTTTTCCTCTTCTGAATATCTCTTCTTCCTTTGCTTCCTTTGCAAACAGAACACAACTGGAAGATTTACGCTGTTTTAATGGAAACAGAGATAGTAAGACTTTGGTTCGGGCATGGGGGAATATCTCTGAGTGGGCCGGCAGGTTGAGGCAGAGGTTTGGCATGTTGGCATGATGTGCAGGGTTATTTACAGGCTAAACAGACTGATATTTCTTTCTTACAAACTACAGATTGGCCACAGTGCTACACTCAGGGTACATGACTTTAACAATCTGGAGGAGACTGGAAGACAAGCCAGTTTTTTTAAAGATCAGCTGATCAGAGTCAAAGAGAGATAATCAAACTTTATCACCACGAAGTAGTAGTAGCAGGGGTGTAGTGGCATTTAGCATAACGCTGGTACTGGTTAGAAGCCTTTAAAATGGCAAAGTGGGCTTTGTGCCATGTACAGTGACACTGACGGACATCGGCCTGAACTGACGGGGTAAAGAGCTCCTTCTCTTCAAGGTACAAGGTAGTTTTTTTTGTCACATTATAACAGGTTGTGAAGTGAAATTAAAGCTGTAAGCAGTGTTGAGTGGGCCCACACGTGTAGCGTGTCCAGGTGCGATGTGGTTGTGCTGTATATTCTGCAGCTCTGTCAGTGTGGCTCTGAATTGTCACACGCTTCGAACATTGCACAGAGGACTTAAATGTCACTTCCTGTGTCCCGTATGTTGCGCTAGAGAAACATAGAATAAATGAATGTTGGCATGTAGATGTGTTTGCGGCGGTACATAATCAAGCATGTAAAGTTTGGTGCCAATGTGAGCATATACACTGTCAACAACTTCCTGTTTCATAGCAAATCATCGATTTTGGACGCCACGGCACGCCATTCCATAAAAACTTACCGTTTGTACAACTTTTAATGGAGTTATGTAATCTGAGGTTCAGGAACAGGACCACGCCTCCCTCTTCCCCTTCACTGATTAAACCACCTGTGCCCCATTTCACACACCTGTGAATCCAATCACCACCACATACATAGGATCACCCAAACTCTCTCCCACTGTCTCAGTTCTATTAACGTTCCCACGTGACGTTAGTACTTCGACTCTACAGCAGTCAACATTTTGCTTACCTCACCATGGACGAACTCATCCTCACCACCTCGGATGACGAGCTCTTTCAATCCGCAGTTCCCGAACCTTCCCCATCTGTTGCCTCACCCACTCCTCGACGGCGGGTCATCGCGAACGCAGTCCTTCACCCATGTCCCTCAGCTCAGCTTGGTTTTTTACTCTCCATCCAGCGGCTCCGGCCGCGCTTTGCCCGACGCACCCAGGGGCCGCAGCCAGCGTAATCCAGGTAACACCAGACGGCGTTCTGCCAGGCGCTCCGATCCCGACTGGCTGGCTCACAGACGATCTTCTCCCGGCCGCCCCTCAGCCAGCCCGCAGCGTTCAGTTGCGGCGCCCCCACACCCGACAGCTACATCCGACTGGACCGTGGCCACCTCCTTTTCTCTCTATCGTGACAAAATTTGTTCAGTTTTCCCCCATCGCAGGGCAGAGCTGGACAATTACCTTTCCATCATTGTGGACTTGGCATTACGGATCGGCAGCACCGGGTTTTTCACTTACAACGTCCATTTTGCTTCCAAAGCGGCCAGCCGCCTTCACCAGTTTAACCTAGGCACGTACTGGGGAGCCATCGACAGCGAACTCTACTGCAGGTCTTTTTTTATGTCAGGCTGCCGTTTTCTCCACACTTGCTCCTTCTGCGGTGGCGCTCATGCCAGTCATGGCTGCCCTCACAACCCCAAAAAGCCCAGTTTATGACTAAGGCAATTTCTAAAAACACCCATAAATGTCCCTGCTCTTGCCTTCGCATTGGCGAACCACCCTGACCGCCAGTTTGTCAACTTCCTCATCAATGGTTTTACTTGCGGCTTCCACCCAAGCATCGAGGTTATTCCCGACCATTCCTTCTCTTGCCACAACCTCCAGGCCAAACCCGACATCGTGGATGAGGTCCTAGCCAAAGAGGTGTCAAATGTGTCCCTTCACCAATTCTCCCTTCGCGACCCGCAAGTACTCCGGCAAAAAGAGACTCATCATAGATATATCTTCCCCCCACGGCGCCTCCACACCTAGCATCAACAGCTTAATAACACTACACTACCATCGCTAAGGCTGTCAACCTTATTCCCCTCGCCAGGCCCGGCGCATGGTTAGCCAAGGCCGACATAACCAGCGCCTTCAAGATCTTGCCCATACACCCTGATTTCTGGCATTTGTTTGGCGTCTCTTGGAAAGGCTCCTTATACTTCTCCGTCCGTCTCACATTTGGGTGCAAAAGCAGCCCCAAAGATCTTCGACTCACTTTCCAAAGCCTTGTGTTGGATCTTGCTCAATAACCACAGACTCACGTACCTCACCCATCTCTTGAATGACTTCCTTACAGTCTCGCCCTCCTCTCATCCTCCAGCGCATGGCCTCACCACACTGAAATCTGCCTTCCTCCAGCTCGGAGTCCCCCTTTCCCCGGAGAAAACCGCGGGACCCAGCACATCTCTCAAGTTCCTTGGTATCACCCTGGACTCCATATCCCTCCAAGCCTCCCTTCCTACCAATAAACTCCAACGCATATATCTGTTTATCTCCAACTACCTCTGCGCCACCAGACGCACGAAGCGCCAGCTCCTCTCACTTCTCGGTCACCTCAACTTCGCCATTCGCATCATCCCACAGGGTCGTTCCTTCCTCTCCCACCTGCTTTCTGTGGCTGCAGCAGTTCCATCCCTCCACGGCTTTGTTACCATTGACAACGCTTGCAAAATAGAGCTCAGGTTGTGGAGGGACTTCCTGTCATCATGGAATGGCATCTCCTTCTTTTATGATGCCCACATCACGCACCCAGAGGACATCAACCTCTACACGGATGCTGCTCCATCCATCGGGTTCGGTGGCTGTTACGGCTCCCAGTGGTTCGCCTCCAAGTGACCACTGGAGGTATTTTCCCTCTCCCCCTCTTCAGCCCTCTTCGAACTGTGCCTGATCGTGGTCGCAGCCATTCTTTGGGGGCATGAGTGGTCCCAAAAAGTCATCCTCATACACTCTGACAACCAATCCGCAGTCAACATCATAAACGTTCCCAATCTCTCGACATCATGAAGTTCATCCGCAGACTAACCCTGGTATCAGCCCAGCACCAATTCATCATCCACGCTGCCCACATCCCAGGCTTGCAAAACTCCATTGCTGACTCTCTCTTTCGTTTCTCCTTCCAGAAATTCCAAAAAAGCTCTGCGCTGAACTCCGACTCCCATCCAACACTGGTCCCTCAGTTTTCAGACACGATCTTCGACTGAATCGCAGCTTCTCCACTTAGTCTCTGCTTCACGACGATCAGTCATCAACAGCCTTGCCCCCAAAACACTCTCATCATACTATTTAGGATGGTGCAGTTTCAAAACCTTCCATACCTCGTATGGTCTGCAGTTCCCCTCTCTAGACACCATATCCCTGCAGTTACATTTCCCACGCTCACTCGGTACTCAAGATCTGCACATCCACCATCCAAGTATACCTAAGTGGGATCAACTTCTTCATCAAACTCCTCTCAGGAGCTCAGCTCCTTCTATCTCTCACCCCCACATCCACATGTTGCGAAAAGGTTTGACGAAAACAGAATCTCGTAACACCCTTAAACACTTGCCTCTAACTTCAGACCTCCTCACCCACTGCATCCTGACCCTTCGTGCCGGGTATCTATCTCCCTTGATCGACTCTACCCTTGAAGCTATGTTCCTCCTTGCTTTCTTCTGGTTCCTACGATGCTCAGAATTGACCACCGCCTTCTCTGCCTACGACCCTTCCCAGCATGCAAGCCTATCGGACATTGCCGTTCACTCCGCAGACTCACTCAGGTTCAATCTCAAAAGGAGCAAAACAGACCAGTTCGGCCCTTTTCATCCCATATTCATTTTCTGCTTAAACTCCAACCTAAGCCCATTCGAACCAATCCTAAACTACATCAACCACAGACTACACTTCCACGCCTCCTCGCAAGACCTGCTGTTCACCACCGAATCAGGGGCAGTCGCCACACGATTCTGGTTCCACCACCATCTCTGTTTAGTCCTCTCCAAGTCTGGCATTACTATGTAATTATATGCTGGGCCACATGGCTTGCTTCGGGGCGGCCCGCAGCTGCTAATTCATTAGGACTGCCGTAGACTTTTCATTCAGAGGGGGGGCCAAAGGGGGGTCCAAGGGCTGTGTTACAGGGGCACTGGCCCCTGCTGGCCCCTGCTGGCCCCTCCCCCCAAAACCGCCACAGCATCACAGCCTAGCACAGTAACTTGGGGGGGACGATCCATCAGCTTCTCCACAAGCGAGCCTCTATAGAGATGAGTCCCCACCCTGGGTCTTGACTCCCGGGTTCTCGTTAGCACTATGCGACCCCTTCTCATCCCTCTCCCCTCCTCATCCTTCTCCCTCGACCCCTCCTCATCCCTCTCCCCTCAGACTCCTTGCAAACATGATCAAATAAACCATCTCTAACGTCTTGTTAGTGAAATCATCAGTAGGGTTAGACTAGACAGCGAAAATCTAAATTCAGTAAGACAAATTCTCTGGGAGGAGTTTGTAAAAGTACGGAACCTGTAAATTGACAGAAATTACCATTATATCAAAAATGGCCATCTTCCTGTTGGGTTTCGGGTGCTCCAAGAGTCTGTACTTTTTGGTCTGGACTTGTAATGTGCCATGTGGGCTGCTTCATTGACTGTCACTTCCAGTTGCCAGCAGGTGGCGCTATGACTATGGATAAATCTTGGCTTTTTTTTTTTTTTTTTTTACATGTAAGGAATTTGCTTTGGAGATAAGGTGCTACACGTAGTCAAACATACAGATATAAGGAATAATATAAATAAGGAATAAGGAATCAGCATATGGTATGGAATAAACATGATATAAATATACAAAACTGACAAAGTATATAATATGCAAGAAAACTGACAACAAACAACACTTAATAAACAACAAATATGTGCAATATACCGGGTATGTGCAATGATGTGAAATGAATAATATTTACATGTGCAAAGATATATAGTATTTGAGAGGGAAGGAGGTGTCAGTAAGAGACCCTGGTCTTGTTACTGAGGCTAGCTGCAGAAGGGTAGAAGCTGTTTTTGGGCGAGAGGTTTTGGTCCTGAAGGACCGCAGCATCCTGCCAGAGGGGAGTGACTAAAACAGTTTGTGACCTCAATGGGAGGAGTCAGCTGCAATCTATCCTGCTTGCTTCAGAGCCCTGGAGGTGTACAGGTCTGGTTCTGGCTGCACCAGGTCACCAGATGGTCAATTTCCCACCTCTAGGAGGACTCATCCCCACCAGAGATGAGCCCAGTGATGGTGGTGTCATCTACAAACTTCAGGAGCTTGACGGACTGGTGACTGGAGGTGCAGCTGTTTGTATACAGGGAGAAGACCAGAGAGGAAAGAATGCAGCCTTGAGGTGAACCGGTACTGATGGTCCTGGAGTCAGGTATATGTTTTCCCAGATTCACATACTGCTTCCTGTCAGTCAGGAAGTGTGTGATCCACCTGCAGGCATGCTCAGCTGGGAGAGCTTGTCCTGCAACAGATGTCAGTGTGATTGGTCATTTAGTCCTGTAGTCCTTGTTTTTTTGGGGGACAGGAATGATGGTGGAGGCTTTGAAGCAGGCTGGCACATGGCACGTCTCCAGTTAGGTGTAAAAAATATCTGTAAACACCAGAGTTAAGTTGATGTCTTGAAGGCAGTTGATGATGCAAATTGGAGATAGGAAGGTTGTGGGTTTGGTAGAGACATAGAACTGGGTCTCATCAGCATAATAGCGTAAATTGATGTTGTGGCATCACATGATGTTGTGGCATCACATGATTGATATGATGAAGAGGAGTGGATGAAAACCGGACTGAAATGGTTCATGGAGGTTAATGGAGTTGAGATGGTTTTGTAGTTGAGTAGCCACTACCATCTCCAATGTTTTGGAAAGGAAGAGAGGTTGGAGATGGGTCTGTAATTGTTAAGGTTAGCAGGGTCAGCATACTTTAACCAGACTAGTGGGTAGGGGATGGGCTGGGTGACAGGTGGATGGTTTTGAGTTGCGTACAAGTTCAGTAAAAGAGTCTTCAGTGGCCGGTATAAAGTCAGAGAGGCATGTGGTGTAGGTTGGTCCAACTGATGTTTTCATCCAAGACAGGCTGTCTGTAGAGGTACTGGTGGTAAGTACAGTAGGTGTTGATGGATGTTAAGCATTGTAGAGTTGACGAATGAAAGGAACCGGTTTCAGGTTTCCGTGAGACACATTATGTCTAGTTTATTGTCTGTGATGAATTAACTTAGCAGTAGAGCTTTGTAAGTGAGAGTCCAGATACTAAACAGCGCAAATTTAAAAGTGTCTCTACCAGCGGTCAAGTTTATGACTCTCCGGTGGGAACACTCAGCTGAGACAGAGATATGTTGAAAATGTCAGTAATAACATCAAATAGCTGATTGGCACAGGTTTTTGTTCTTTTATTCCACCCACTGTCGCTGGGATGCCTAAGTGGTCAGGTTACTGGTGACCATGCAGTGAAGTGTCGGCTCCATTTTCTGGTTTGCTCTCTTGGCTTGGCCATTTGACTAAGAGTGGAATCCTGACAACAGGCTAAAGGTGGCTCCCAGCGCTCTGCAGAAGTCTTTCCACACCACCAGGATGAACTGAGGCCCCCTGTCTATGATGATATCCACTGGGAAACCGTGAACCTGGAACACTTCCTTGATTAATTTTTCCGCAGTCTTCTTAATTGAGGGCGTTGTAGGCAGAGGCACGAGATGAACAGATTTACTGAAATGATTGACTATTGTGGGGATAACCGTAAGGCTGGCCCATAACAAAGTACAGCACCAGATGCGACCATGGGCCACAAGGTATCGGCAGGGGACACAGTTGGCAAGAACAGGGTTGATTGGAGCCTTTATTCTGGGCGCACACAGGGCAGGCCGCCTCAAAGGCCTTGGTATCTTCCCCCATGGGCCATCAGAAACTTCTGCACAGAAAGGCCAGGAAGAGTGAAACTCCAGAATGCCAAGTTAGCTTGGAAGCATGAGTCCATTTTAACACAGCAGATCGGATGGCAGCAGGAACAAAATGAACCTCCTCCTTGATCCTCCAAGTTACTGCATCAATAATACAGGAGCTGGGGACCATGGTGTCTGGAGCAGGGAAAGAGTCCTCATCCTAACAGAGCATCAGGATTCACATTATGGGATCCTGGCCTGTAGGTGATAGTGACGTGAAAATGAGCAAAGACGAGGGCCCACCCATTTTTGTGATCTCTCCATATCATGAAAGTTTGCACCGCTCCATCCAGCTAGTGGCGCCACAACATATATATAAGTTCTCTCTGTAGGAGAAACACACTGAGAGAAAAAGGCACAGTGATGCATCTTATCAACTGAACGCTGAGAAAGTAACACTCCTAATCTAATATCAGATCGGTCAACCTCTACTAGACGGGTTGCGTCTGGCCGCCACTTTAGTTCCAGGAGCACTTAGGCAAGGATTATACATTCCATGTCCACGAGTAGACGAGGATCCGCTAGAGTGACTAGAGCTACTAGAGCTACTAGAGCTACCAGGGCACCAACCTATCTTCTATGCATGTGTGGAACATGTCCACCAAGCTGAACAGTACTATAAACAGAAGTAGTCTGTGTCCGCGGGGTCCGTCGCTGTCCATGTGCGCGGCTGCTCTCGAGTATGTTGGAGGCTATCGACAGCCTCAGGGTACCAATGAAAGGCTCTGGAGATGGAGGGAAGGCTGGGTAAAGGGGCAGCCTCCTGGCTGTAGCTGCAGATAAAACTGTGGTAAAAGTTAGCATTCCTAGGTGCATGGGTTTCACCTCTGGTGGCACCTTCTCAAGGGGTTTCAGTGCTGGTAACCCCTCCTAGCTGCCCGAATCTTGAGCAAGGAGACTGCCAAGGAGGCGTGGAGTCAGTCTCCTGGAGCTGACACCTCTCCTTCCTCCGTTCCCAAAGATGGATGGCTAAAGAGATTGATCCAGATTAGCGGGTTTCGGATATGAGACTAATTCATCCTTTAATGACTCATCCAGTCCATGGATGAAGTCGGCTTGCAGGGAGGTTGAATTCCAACCACTCTCCACCACTAGCATGCATAACTTTATGGCATATTACAGTATCCCATGTGTGACAAGAAGTATTTGGAGACCTCATGGCCATGTTCAAGTTATGTATCTGAACAAACCCTCAGTAACTGTAATGCTGAGCACTATAAGGACAAAAAAATCACCAAATCATCTTCGTACATCAACGCTCCTCTTACGGGTTGGCACAGGCATCGCCCACAGCACCTTGCAGAGCTCCTCAACTCCGAAAATATTCAAGAACATTTTTGTTCCGCCATCACTTTTCATAAAACTGTCAATATTCTAAATCTACACAGCTGATTACTCACTTCAAAACTTCTCAAAAGTGGATTTAGTGATGAAATTCCGTACAGTTTTTGTATGGAATTTCAATATAAAACTTTCTGTTGCTGGCCTCTGTCTGGTGCAAGCACTGATGATGCAGTGAATAGTGAATATTCTCTCTGACCAATCAGCAGTCTGTCGTGTTTTCCCGTTACATTTTAGTATCCCTCAGCTTGCTTGGAGCCTCGACGGAGGTGAGGTGATACGAAAAAACGTACCTGGAAGCAGGTACAGGTATAACATTTCTACAATGGAAAACCAAACAATGGCGAGTTGAGCCAAGTCCAGCTGGTACTGTGCAGTGGAAAAGGGGCTTAACTAAAATCAAAGGGCCTCCACTTAGACTAGCTTGGTTTGCAGGCGTGCCTGACCCCGCTAGCTGCTTGGCAAACTTTATGCCGCATTTTCATTGTGACGTCACAGTGAAGGAAGGGAAACAGCTGGACTACAAATGAGCTGTTTTCAAGCAGTTCAGAGCAGAGTTTTCTGTGGGAGATGGGAACTCCCTTTGGGCTGGACTTTGGGCTTTTTCACTTTGCAAACCTATTACATGCACAATAAGGAGATATAATTCAATAAAGGAGAGGAGAAAAGCCAAAAAGCATTATACTACCTCTGTAAGAGATAAACCACACAGGTTCACCTGAAATAAGGCCAGGGCAGGGAGGATGTTTCACATTTAAACAAATTATTTTATTAATTAACAAAATACAAATTAAAGACAAACAGACCAAAATTAATTTAACTAAATAAACAAATACTAACTACGTATACCACTTAATTAAAAGGCATGCCATTACTGAATAAATAGATGTATGGGTCTAATAATTTAAAATACAATACTATTTAAAATACACAGTGGGTTGTGGAGATGAAGAAAACGATTCCTTAAGGGATTATACTACCTCACTTTACACGTTTACTCACAGCCAAAAGAGTTTTTTACTGCGCCGCAATCACGCTCAATTCACTGCTCTTCCCCCGCTGTTCACCTCTGCTCATTCACGTTCCAACTTTCACTCATAGCCCCATGCATCATGCTATGATATTTTGGCAATATCAACTTCAAAACTGTCCCAGAAAAGCCTTAACACTTTGAAGATGTTAACAGTTAACAGTGTGTACATGGAGGCAAAGTTCCACACTTTGCCAAGACATGTTGTATCTTGTGGTATCTTCACTGTACATGCTCAAATCTGTACCAAATTTTACACATTTGATAAAAGTCTCACCCTGAACCCATCTACAGGCTACAAGATTTAATGGAAGACGGGACATTTGATGATGGATTGCAGTTAGATGAGCCTCACATTGATTCAAAAGGAGAAGTACTTTTCCATAAGCGAATGGTTATAGTCCCTCCGCAGACAAATTCTTCAGCAAGTTTAGTCCTTAGGTTTTTGGTTGTTGTTTATTTATTATTTGCTCTAGCTTTTGTTATGGTGGCAGCCAGGCTGACGGTGATTGTCCTGGGTTTTTCTCCTTTTCATCAGTTATTCTGTTTTTTCTTTGGTTTTCTCGCCTGCTTTCCTCCCTGTGTCTGCTCCCCTGTGTGTTCTCTCTCCCTCCGCTCCTGAGCCCAGCCAACAACCTGCACCTGTACCTCATCAGCCACCTCGTCAGCCTGCCACACCTGCCAGTAGTCAACC
>JAPMOB010251771.1:3742-14567 GCA_029875015.1 Lepomis gibbosus
CGGATACAGTTTGATCACCATAACAACCAGCTTATTGATTATAACAATGTGTGGCTGGGTCATGTATCCACCACTGACACTGGTTCTGGAGAGAGAGAGGGAGGGAGAGGTAAATGGAAAGAAGAATGGAAAGAAGGGCAGAAAAGCCCATGAGGAGGACAGCTGTGTATGTGTGTTTTTGTGTGTGCACAGCTTGTTTGTCTTTTTCTCTCACAGTTGTCGCTGTCAGGCTTCCCTCTCTTTCTCGCTCTCCCTCTCTCTCTCTCCCCAGTCCAGACAGGGACACCGAGAAGAAGATAAATGCCTGCTCTGCAGAAATCCAATAGACATTCCAATGTATTCAACAGCCAAACCAGCCAAACTTTATTGTAACTTCAGAAGTGAAATGAATACAGAGCAAGTATTTGGAGCCCCACCGATGGACTTATCACTTAACTGATGAGAACACTGACACTGAAATCATCCATGTGTCCCCAGTGGACTGATGACTGCAGTGCCCCATGCTTATTATGGATAATAAAGCTGTCCTCAACAGTGACGTGTGAAAGAAAATGTAATGTCAATCCTACCACCCTTGACTGCATCACGCCAAACAAGACACACATTCTTTGATAAGAATTATTTATCTTCTCATGGCGTCATATTTTCATCTTATTTCCATGACAGTGTGTAAAACAACCACTGCAATGCCCACAGGTACTGTTTTGATCTAGCAGGGACAGCTTGTCCAGTGTCTGCAGAGGTGAGGGTGGAGGTAGCCCCGATGCAGCACCATCATGCCACGTCTCTCACAGAACCCAGACATTTCAGTCGCCCAACAGTTACAATTAACATTTGGCTACTAGAAGAATGTTGCAAATATGAACTCATTGAGTAACAGGCAATCCCTTGAGTTAGTGACTTTTACCATGGGAAAAAAAATAAATGTCATGCAGGTGCGTAAAGTCATTCATTCATTCAAAAAAAAGTTAATATAACAAATAAAGTCAGAGATGCAGTTTTTTTTTCCACGCTCACAGACTCATAGCCAGCATCATTCATGTACCTAAAAAGTCTGCAGTGGCACTCACCCCCATGCTGATGAAGTGCTTTGAGAAATTGGTTCTTCAGCACTTAAAGAACAACATCCCAGCCGGCCTGGACCCTCACCAGTTTGCTTTCAGAACCAACAGATCCACAAAAGATGTCATCTCCACTGCCCTCCACTGAGTCCTCGCACACCTTGAGAAAAACACCTACATGAGAATGCTGTTTGTGGAGTTCAGCTCAGCATTCAACACAATCTCCACCATGAAACTGATCAGCAAACTCAGCATTCTGGGTTTAAATACAACACTCTGCAACTGGATACTGGACTTCCTCATAAACAGACCCCAGTCAGTTCGGATTGGCGGACACACCTCTTCCACTCTAGTGCTCGACACCGGAGCCCCCCAGGGCTGTGTGCTCAGCCCCCTCCTGTTCACGCTGTACACCCATGACTGCATCCCCCACATGGACTTAACTTCAGCAAAACCAAGGAGCTGATCGTTGTGAAAAAGGAGATAAGGAGACACACGCCTGTCTACATCAGTGGTGCTGAGGTGGAGCAGGTGAACAGTTCCTGGGAATCTGCATCACAGGGAACCTAACCATCTCACATCTTCACGCTAGCAAAGAAAGCTCAGAAACAGCTGTATTTCTTGAGTCAGGTGAGGTGCCTACAGACCCCAAATGTTACAAAAGGACAGTACCCACCCAGCCACAGCCTGTTCACCCTGCTGCCTGCTGGGAAGAGATATAGAAGTTTCTGCTGCCGCACCACCAGACTGCAGAGCAGCTTTTCCCCCCAAGCTATCAGACTCTTAAACTCTATTTCGTTTTCAGCACTGCTCCATTGATTATAGTTTATTTCTGTTTACCACTTTTAGAATTGTTTTATATTAATGTATATTGTCTGCTATGTAGCAGGGAGTTACAAACTCAATTTCATTATATAGCCTGTTATATTATGACAAAATAAATCTACCTGCCGACCTGCCACAGGTGGTGGAAAATTATATTAATGAGACCACCGCTTTAATAATTTAATAATTCTACAATTTAACTGGGATCAGGACTGGGACGGTCAGTGTGGCTATAGGGAAATGAGTTGGTGTTTTTACAGTATACAGGTACACAGGTAGATCAGATAAAGCCTATTGAGTAAATAACTTTATTTCTAAAAAGTCAGTAGTTTATTTATCACATAACACAAAACATTTTTAAAATTGACAAGTAAGTCCTGCTATGAAACATTTTGAATAGGCTTACTACTATTCTCCTTATCTGTAAATCAATTGTATTATTTATTTTGTTACTTTCAATTAGCTGTGATATCATTGATTATGTTTTACTGGCTGTTGAAAGTATCCTATTTCCTTGCCAGACTGATCCTTTAGTATTTGTACATCAAAGACGACAATGGAACCTTTTTGTGATACTTGTAGATGTGTGTGATACTGTGTCTTCCTTCTCACACTATAAAACAATTGCATTTTTAATTTTAATTTAACCAGGAATGCATTCATTTTCAGTTACCAAGAAGCAATAATAGTTAATTACAGACTAACAACATAAAATAAAATAAACAAAAACATAAAATAAAAAATAAAAAATAAAAAAACCCCGCAAATATGTCACAGGATGAAAATAAAAAAAAACTGTTGTTATAAAATAATGAATAAATCATCATATAAAATATTACATCCTTGGTATGGATAATGTTAGTGACCAGCTGATACCTACTGTACATTCTCATTATTTAAAGGTTAACAAATAGGCAGAGTTCCTGGAATCTTATGTATTATTTAGTCTTACTGACAGACATGAAGGAAAATGATCAGAGGTACAGCTGACTGACAGTACTCCGGAATCAATGAATTATGTTACTTATAATATACTGCATGAAAGCTAACTGACCCAACAACAGCAGACTGTGTGTGTGTATGAGAATCTGTGTGTGTACGTTCATGCTCACACAAACACACACACACACGCACATTCTCATGTACGTGCATCTGTTTGCACACACACCAGCCGCAGTGCCTGAGCTATGGCCTAATAGGATAATGAATTCAGTGTGTAGAGGCAGTGTAAGGACCAATGGTGTGCATTTGTGTGTGTGTACAGGGCAGCAGTGGGGGTTAATACAACATGATAAATATTTGATTTCTGCTGGGGCCAGTCCCCACCTACAGAATGGGAAATGGCTGTAATGCGATTCAGAACAGATTGTCCTCTGGGAGGGCCTTTGTGTGTTTTGCTTGCTGTGTGTGTGTGTGTGTGTGTGTTTGTGAGTATAAAGGCCCTGCGACTGCTTGTGTATGGCCAGGGGAAATAAAGGAACAAATCGGCTTACAAATCACCACGGCACCACGGCACCACAGCGAGCAATGGCCCCTGTCTGAATATCACCACCACCAGCAATGACCCTGAACACAACGATCAAGTTGATACGGGCTCTGACGTGACATTATGTACAGGTTCAGGAGGAAGGAGCTCCATGCTGCTGGCTGGGACGCACTAGTTGCATCAAATGATTTGTGTTCATGTGAAGAAAAGAGAATATCACAAGCATGGTAAAGCCAAAACTTAAAAAAAAAGCCAAAACTTTAAAAAAAAACTTCTGTATTTTTCAACTTGGACACTAGTTTCCCATGTTTTTTGATATTGGTCCAGTTTTGAGCGGGTGCTGCAGTCGAAGCCCTGTCAAAGAACATCCACTAAAGTGCTTGTTTTTGTTGCTGGCTCAGATTATTAAGGGTCTGACAACATTGTGGAAATGGTCCCTACAGAGATGAAGCTTTTTTTTAAAGAGTTACATCCTATTTGTTTAACCAGAAACAGTCACTATATCGTTCTCATCAAAGCCACCAGACTCCACTGATAACAACAGCAATTTTACCTTTCAGAATACAGGAGTTGCTGGTGTACTGCTGCCTCGGTCCGTTAGTTTGTTTGTGTGTATTGTGTGACTGTGTGAAAGTCACACAATAACACAAACTAACCGATTGAGGCAGCGGTAGACCAGAGTGGTAAAATTGCTATTTTTGTCAAGGGAGTACGGTGGCTTTCACAAGAGTGATGCAGGCCTTCTGTTGCTGCTGCTTCTAATTAAACAATAAGTATCTTACTCTTTAAAAAAGGTCTATATATGTTGGGATCATTTCCATAATGTTGTCAGACACTTCTATATCACACTATATAAAAATAATGATTATAGCAGCCTTAATGTAATTGCTTCTGTACCCTAAACCAAACCACACGTGGGCTTTGGATATCTCTGGGTTTCTATGCCTAAATCAGTTCTACACTTTTTACGCCCACGTTCCACCCTGAATGCCTCCTTATAACATGTATGCTGTAAGGGAATATACTTTTTCCAGGCAGTTTTGCTTTTTTAACTGTTTTGCATTGCCCACATTTAACCATTTCATTACGCTGGCACAAACTCTCGCTCTCTGTACAGCTCTGCGCTGGATGTTCTTTCGTGGTGGCATTTGGTGGACAGGAATTGCCGTTCGAATTTGTTACGTACCAAATCTATTTTTTATTTTTTTATTTTTATTAATTCATCCAAAGCGACTTACAGTTGCTATATATGTCAGAGGTCGCACGCTTCTGGAGGAACGAGGGGTTTAGTGTCTTGCTCAGGGACACAATGGTGGATGGGTTACAGTGGGAGACTGAACCCGGGTCTGTCACGCTAAAGGCATAGTCTTATCCATTGTGCCATCGCCACTCCGTTAGTTTCAATGTCAGATTTTAGGGAAGTGTACGGACATCTCCCTCTTCATGTTCTCATGTAAACACAGCTCAATTGTGACAAACTTGAACAGATTCAAATCAGTAAATTCAGGGTCTGAAATTTTAGGTGACAAACATTTTTAAGTGAAGGGGGCCCTTTAATTATGCAATTTCATTTCTCTCCTTTATACAAGCACCACCTATTGTTGCTGTTCCTCAGGATTCTTTTTTCCCCCCTTAAAGTTTTTTCCTATTCCACGTTGGGGATTAAAGGGTAAAGAATAGCTATTTTATTAATATTTTGTAGCACATTTTAATATTTGCAGGTATTGATCATTGTTTGTTTTTTTATAATAGTATAATAATAGTTAATGTGCTGAACATTTCCTAAATGCTCTACTGACCAGCCAAGGCCTCGCTGTATTAAGGTCACTGATCCGTCTCTGGAAAGGCTGAAATAGATGTTTATAGAACACTCACACACTCCAAACAAACACATTTACACACACACACACACACACACACACACACACACACACACACACACACACACACACACACACACACAATCATGTTGTGAGAAAGGGAAAAAAAACTAAGCCTCAAACTCAATACTGCAGGGAATGACTGGTCTGTCTGATATATTTATAGACAAGTGTGCCACACAATCAAGAAACATTTTGTCCTCAAGTGGGGGAAATATGGTTTTGGTGATATTGGGTGGCACGGGAGAGAGGGTAATGATTGATTATAGCCAGACAGAACTCTTGTTGCTAATTTAATCATCGCTGAGAAATGACAAAAGCAGTTCTGCAACAAACACACACATAGTCACACTCAAACTCAGGCACACTCCCACTCCCTTGTCTTTTCTTTTCCTGTTGTGCAATTGTCAGAGCAAATTAATGCAATTAACGTGGCCTTGGGCGGAAAGCGAGGGGTTTTGAGTTTGTCACACTGCAATTCTGTTATCTAGAGATGAAAAAAACAACAAATACACACACACACACAATCTTGTTTCTTCAGCTTGGACTATTTTTTCCGTCTTTCAAAGGAACTATCCCTCTCTTGTGTGTGTGCACGCTGTCACTGCGTCCCTTCCCATTTGGGATTAGACAGAGACATTGGCGTCAGCCCCAATGAAATCACTGTTAATGTGTTCTAATGAGTCAGGCACATTGACGCACATGCTGGTCACTTGGATTCATGTCTAGACACACTACACAAGCTGGAGGAAAATGCACGTGCACACTCTGCATGGTAAACATACACATGCACTCACACATAGTTGTGCAACTGCAACAAGCTTGATGACAGCACTAGAAAGGCGGTGTGATTTCTGGCTAAACTCCATTCCTCTAATACGAAATATGGATAATCCTTACACAGTTTGGACAATTATTATAACCTTTGAAAAAGAATATTGAATGAATTTCTTTCACCCTTTTCATCAGCCTACAGTCTGCATGGGTGTGTATCCAATAGCAACCTGAACCTTGAACTTGAATGTTATTGCAGTGCAACACTTGTAAGAAATATCTGTGCCTCTGTTCTCATAATTGTCCTTGTAAATGTCAATATTTGACATTTACCGGGTGACATACAGTCAATATTTTCCACTTCAGAGTTTATATTATATGTGATATACGATATGTACATATCTTAGACCGAGGATGCTAAGTGCATAAGCTCTGAGGTGGTGAAGATTTTATCACACCAAGCTGTGATTCTCCTCCGCACTCGCTCTCACTGAAGTTGGTGCTGACCCCAGGCATGCTGAGCTGACCCTATTAGCGTTGTTTATGACATGTTTAAGACTAATAAACATCGTAAGCAAACACTCCATTTAGCTTCAGAAAAAAAAACCTCGTACTGGCTTTTAAACCAGAGCTGTGCGTAGGTGACCATATTTTCCCATCTGTTGTCGTGTGTAGTTTGTCGAGCATTGAAAGAATATTTCTTCCAATTTGTTTGCACAGCCATCTGTGATTTAGTATAAGCAATAACCGCTTCAGATGGAGTATGCTGTTGTTTTCAGCTGGTCATAGCGCAGAAATGTGAAATATGCATTCGATATTTCAAGGTGCTGTGAAACACGGAGATGGAGCAATAGGTGGGCAGGTCAGGGACCCCGGCTTTTATGTTGTAAGCCAGATGACAATTTTTGAATGAATTGTCCAATAAGACTGTATGATTATGTGTTGCAAGTTCAAAATCAGAAGAAATATGAGGCCCATATTCGGCCCAGGTAAGGACTGTTTATCAGACCTCGCTGACCATTTCCCAACAACTGTTTTCTCTGTCTTTAGAGAACAAAATTGTAAAAGATTTTCTACATTATTAGGACAGAAATGAAGTTTGAGTTTGGGAACACTTGCATGTATGTTATTCAGACCCAGTGGTAGTAATGCTAAATAAAAAAGTTGAAGAAAAAAAACTGTGTTTAGACATGGATTACATTTTTAGAGCGGTGGTGGTGGGCCCTTGGGAGGGCTATCTATGGCTAACTGTTAAATGCAATGCCATGAAATTTGGTACAGATATCCATGGTGCCCACAGGATGAATCCTCATGACCTTGGTTACTCCTTGACTCTTCATCTAGAGCCACCAGCCAGTCAATGTTTTCCCTTTACTTCAACATTTGTGCCTATAATATCAAAGTTCAGGAGGCACTGGCAATGCTTCAGGACACGAGTGAGGGAGAATCTGACTGGATAGAGATATCGATGGCGACTGATCCAACATTTTTTTCTTAATCAGAAGAACACATGCCTCCACCCGTTCAAAGAAAAGGCTCCTACAACTCAATTTCCAAATGCATATTTAGGGTGTGGCATTAACCAAACATCATAATCTCATAGCCTATAATTCTCTCAATAGAGTGACCTCCCACCTTGCCCACACCGGCGGTCTTCTCAGGGAGCTTTCCCCCAATGCTGGTGTTTGGATCAGGGGTTGGACCCGGTAGCCTGTCCACTGCGTGGTGTCCTTTCGCTCCTGCTGGATAGAGGGCTGGCTTTCATTACGGTGAAGACCTGCAGTGCTGTCATCTCGTCCTACCAAGAAGTTTTCAGTGACAGACGCAGCCCTCTAAGTTTTGGGCCTCGCTGGTCGTTTCTCAGTGCTGAAGAAAAGGCATTATGAGAGCTGATGGCCGGGTCTCACGGTCATTTATACACAAGGTGAGAACGTGATTGAGGCCCACACTGCTGGAGTGAATCCAATAATGATAGCCTTAGAGGGCTGCACCTATACTCATAGAGTACAATACGTAACCATTGCATTTAGTATTTCCCCCCTTGTGTAAAACCGTATGTTTGTTGTGTGCTATGTTTAGCGGCTATCAAGCTCAGTGATGGGGCTGCTTTTGAGTAACCTGCTGTATAGTACTTTTACAAAGTAAACATAAATCCATGGTTAAAAGAAACCGAGATCTGAATGTTTAGCATAAACAGGATGGCTTAAAAATAGTCCAAGTTAGTGTATGGGAGAGCTTCTGGTGAACATGGTGGATGCTTACTTCTTGATCTAGAACACCCAATTCTAACCTTGTCGATTAGTGGCGATCAGGGTGTTACCTGTAGCGTGGTGGGCTCAAGTAGAAGATGAGGCTGGTTGAACAAGAGAATGAGTAGGAGAAGAGACGTGTCTTCTTAGGCTGCGGAGTCTGAGAAGTACCTAAGTTCTTGGTTCTTTTGCAACCACAAGCAGGCACTGAGAGGGGGACAGATGTGTCTTCTGGAAGTAGCATATGCTCAGCGGGACCACTGAGGAAGAGTAAAGGACCACTTTGAACTGGCTGTACTGCTTCAGCACTTCAGCACAGCCTGATTTCACAATGAGATAAGAGATCAGTTCACTTTGTTGCCAAGCTTAAAATCTGTTTTTAGAGAATAATCCCTGCAAATATAAAAAAGCAGCAGAGCTGAATGTCACCCAGGTAATAATACAGACAAATTAGCCTGAACCAAATCAGTCTGGAGCTTCAGCCCTGCTGCTAATTAGAGCTGGGGTTATTGCCAACTTGAAGAACAGTTGCAGAAAGAGAGAGAGAGAGAGAGGTTCTTTTAATTTAAACTTTAGCTTTAATAGTGATGTTTAATTTGTCATGAGGAAGGTGATGTTTAATAAAGGGCAGCCAGAGCTCATGTTTAATTGGGGTGAACTAGGAAGCTGGTGATTAGTAGGAGGAACAGTGAAGGTGTGGCAAGATTTTATTTTTATTTACCATGAAATAAAAAGGCATCAGGTGTGAGCAACCTTGACGAAAATAATTTAAGGCACAAATAGATAACGTATAGATATAAGAAAAAGAAAAGACTAATTGTTGAATGATTGTTTTGCTGCTACTGGATGATTGAGTACAGATAAAGACTGAATGCAAGTGGTAAACTTGACTAACATAATTGCCTCAGCATCACCAGCATTCACACTTCTTTAACGTGGAAGAGATCTGTCATGTATCATATTATAAATAGATACTGGGACACAGGACAACATGGCTGATGTTCTGACATAAAAGAATATCAAAAAGTTTGTTTCACGTTTTTTCTCCTCTGATCTCTGACACCAAAGCAGGAACCGAGCCAAAGAAAACAAATAAATGATTTAAACTTCTTTCAAGAAACTTGAATACAGCTGGTGGACACATATTTAACTTGCACTTTACCCTATGCATCATTCCAAAAGTTTAATAATTAGCTTATTAGCTGGATGGAAATATCAAATGGGTGACAGACAGAAAGGTCAGCCAGGAAGTGTGAACATAGTTTTATTCTGTTTTTAAGTGAGTGTCAGAATCAGAATCAGCTTTTATTGCGGGTACACAGCCGTAGCCTTTTTAACTTAAATTAAAATGATGCAGAAGCTAACTTTACCTGATAGGCCTGCATTTAGTTTTGCGGGGATGCTCTGCCATGTGAATTCCCTCCTGCTGATGTCCTGATAACTATTTAGATTCTGGATACTCACAAACAGCTAGAATCAGGTCTCTCTTCCAATGATTTGTGCTGCGCATCGCATACAAGGTTCAAGACAATTAAACTTCGGCAGCAGTGTGCGTGAGGCGAACATGACTGAGACAGCTTCAAGAGAACGCACCCGCTTGTCACTACACCTTGTGCTCGACCACTTCAGCTCACTTTAACAGGGACACTTGATACTGAACATAGACTGTTTCTGCAGCTCCCTGATAAAAGAAATATGTTTCTGCTGATACCTGCTCAGAAAACTGGACTCTGATGGTAACTTGTTTTAACACAATTTTGTTCCACCATCACTTCTCGTAAAACTGTCAATATTCGAAATCTACACAGCTGACTTCTCACCTCAAAACTTCTCAGAAGTGGATTTAGTAATGAAATTCCATACGAAAACTGTAAAATATAAAACTTTCTGGTGCAGCAATGATGATGCAGTGAATATTGAATATTCTCTTTGACTAATCAGCAGTCTGTCGTGTTTTCACGTTACATTTTAGGATCCCTCAGCTCGCTTGGAACCTCGACTGAGGTGAGGTGATAAGAAAAAAAGTACCTGGAAGCAGGTACAGGTCCAACATTTCTACAATGGAAACCCAAACCAAGGCGAGTAGAGCCAAAGGGCCTCCGTCAGCCTAGCTTGGTTTGAGTCTGTGCCTGACCCCGCCAGCCGCTTGGCAAGCTTTATGACGCATTTTCATTGTGACATCACAAGTAAAGGAAGTGAAGGGCTGGACAACAAACGAGCTGTTTTCAAGCGGTTCAGAGCACAGCTTTCTGTGGGAGAAGGGAACTCCCTTTAATCTGGACTTTGGGCTTTTTCACTTTGCAAACCTATTACATGCACAAAAAAGGTATATAACTCAATTACCCAGAACTAAAAATAATACAATAATAAAATCAGACACAGGCTACAGTATAGAGAACACATATATACACACACACTATAAACTAAAACAATATAGACATATTGAGACAATAGAGTGCAGAGGATGCAGGAGTAAATTATTATTATTATTATTATTATTATTATTATTATTATTATTATTATTATTATTATTATTATTATTATTATTAT
>JAPMOB010251771.1:14577-26805 GCA_029875015.1 Lepomis gibbosus
ATTATTATTATTATTATTATTATTATTATTATTATTATTATTATTATTATTATTATTATTATTATTATTATTATGTACATGTCAGAGGTGGATGAGATGAGATTTACAGGTGCACATACATATACTGTACATTACCGTACCCACCAGGATTCTCAAAGTTAAATTTAGGACTATTTAAGACCTTTTTAATACCACCTAGGATGATGGCGGACCAAGGACAGGAGATCGCGGAGCCAACGGCCCACTGCGGACGGTCCGTGATCGTGTCCTCTGGCTGGATGACGCTCCACATGATCATGATAGAGAAATATAGAGATTAATGTCAATAAAGCATGCTGTCAAGATTTTTGAGACACCCCAAAATATCACAAATCATGCTTTTAAGGGAGCTGAGCTTCCCCTGGCTCCGCCGTAGTTCGCACCCTGAGCATAGTAGTCAAAAAATAGGACAAGAGAGGTCACGTATGGGACAACTCAGTTTGGCCTAATATAAGGGATGTCCTGGCTAATACGGGACAGTTGGCAACCCTAGTACGGGGTGAGATGGATCTGCTGTATTGTTTTCTGCCCGGTTCCTGACTCTGGAAATGAATGGGGGAGGCTCTGTCAATCAGGCTAGAGCCGACTTGTACCCTCGGCGCTGTGTAAATTTAACCAGCACCACTGAAAAAGCTTATTAGGAGTTGGCTGTTCACTTTCTCTGGTGAGTACATTTAGTTTTAAGACTGTTGTTCGCTAGATAAAGTTATCAGCCCTGTTAAAATGTGAGTTACAGTTGCACCTAGCTAAGCTAGCTAGCTCCGCACACGGCGGTTAGCTCCGCCGTGTCACTTCCAGGCACTTCCTGGTTGCAAAAACTCGACATTGCGGCGCCTATCAGCCAAACTCTGGGCTTCAAAACGGCAGTCCACAAACCAACGGGCGACGTCACAAGGACTAAGTCCATTTCCTATATACAGTCTTCAACACAGGGTGAAAAGAGGAGCTGCAGCAATGTGCAGTATAAAAATATGTTTATTTGAAAATGAAACCATGTAAACCTGCTCTGGTACAACCCCTAAATAGGATTTTGAACCAGAAAATGAACATAATACCACCACTTTAATGATCAATGATGAACCATTTGTAACACTTTACAGATATTTTCACACTAATACTAAAATTTTGTAATTTAATCATCATATTTCATAATTTTCATTAACATTTGACAGAAATCTCTGTGAAATGAGACTTAACTGAGTCAGATTTATTTCCCCACTGATCTTAGATCTATTTGATTCAGATGGTAAACAACAAACATGCTCATCCATACCGGTTTATATATGTATATCTATACTGATGGAATCACAATTCATTTGTGTGATTCAGAGGAAATACGTTGGCCTATATTGCAAACAAACACACAAACATGTCTATACATATCTGTGTACTGCTTATTAAACTGAGTATGCAAGTGGATGGGGATCCTGTGGTTGTGCCCACTGTGCGAGTGTGTTTGTGTGTGTGTGTGTATATGTGCGTTTGGAAGCAGTGGGGTGGATTGTTGGCTGCCTGAGGCTACAGCTCTAAAGTGTGTGAAATGAGGGAGTAGCCAACGGTGGGCCCTTGGCTATGAAGCAGCATTGAAGAGTGTATGTGGGTTTATGGATGTGTGTGTGTGTGTGTGTGTGTGTGTGTCACATACATATCAGACTTATGTCATATTCACTGACACATCTGCTGATGTGAGTGACACTGAGCCTGCAGGCCTTCTCCACCCCCCCATATTAGCGCTGACATGGAACAGTCCTACATTTGGTCTGCAGGGTAATGAGGCAACCCGATGAGACAGAGGTGGGTTTCGAAGTTCAGTCAGGTGTCAAACGTACTGAATGCCTTAACTATCGTACATGAGGTGATAACACAACAAATGCAGTTCATCATTTAAATGTTTTTATACAAACAATGAGTTCAAGTAGATGTTTTTCTTGAATGGAAGTGAAAAAAACTGGAAAGAAATGTTCTCTATTTTCTTTCTGATTCCTTCTGTCTGTCTCTTCTTTCTGTATCACACTTGTCCTTTAATGTGAACAATATTCTTTTTAAATATTTTTTATTTCTTTTCATACCATTCCTCACATTTATCATTTCCTCCCTCCTTGTCTTTCTCTTACTTTTTTATTTCCTGTCTTTCTTTATCCCTTTATGTCTCTCTATGACTTCCTTAGTCTCTTCCTTCCACTTTCCTATTGTTACTCCCCTTTAACTTCCTTCCTACTGGTATCCCTCATTTCCTTCAAAGTGTCTTCCTCCCTATTTTCTTTTATATTTTTTCATTTTTTTTCTTTACTTTCTTCATTCCTTCCTTGCATTTTTTGAGTATTGGGTTGGATTTTCTTTGTTGCTCCCATCTTACATTCCTCCTTTCCTCCCTTTATAACCCAGATTCCCTCATTCGTCCCCCCATATCCCTTGCTTCTTTCCTCTCTTCTTTTATTCTTGATTTCTTTTCCTTTCTCACAATCTCCGTCCTTCTCTTATCTACCCTTTTCCTTTACTGTCTTAACCATTTTTTTTCTTCACACTCTGCCTCTAGTCCTCACTGCCTCCACTGCACATTAAGATATTTTTAATGAGCAGGGAAGGTGTAATTTTAATTCATTTTTCTTTGTTGCTTTCTTAAACATCCTATAGATGGTGCTGTTGTCTATGACTGAAAGTCCTCAGCAATATTCCCAGCACCTCTTTCTCTTTTGTTGAAAGGAAAATCTCTCTTTTTCATTCTCTTCTTTTACTGAATCTCCAATCGCTGGGTGTGCCTCAAACAAGGACTAAAATAATGACCTAACACTGATGATGCTTCCTTCTCTCACCCACAAAACTATAACAATGCCACTCTGTTTAAATGAAAAGGCTTATTCAAAAATTGCATTCTATCTTGTGTTTCTGATCCCGTTAATTGGAGATTCAAAGAAATTTCTAAACAATTGTTTGTCCTCTTTGTGAAGAAGTGTGATTAAACTTTCTCATACAGAAAAACAGATTACAGATTGATGCTTAAAACTCATGTCTGTGCTCTACTTTTTACTGTTTTTTTATTTGGAGTGTTAGAAATGGTTACATTTTAAAGCAATTATTGTTAATAGAGTCAGAAGTCATAACTTAAAGCTTCTGAAGATGTCCAAACGCAATGTCTTTTTTCTGCATTGATTAGAATTTTCTATTTTCATGAGTTCAGGGTGTACAGCTGAATCGTCAATATTTTTTTGTATAAGTCTTTTTAATTTTCCTTGAAGTGTTGTGTTACTTCCATCACATTGGACTACTCACAACCTGTGAACACACATCAGGCGACCGAAAGAAATACTCACACAAACAATCATCAAAGAAACTGTACACAAACTATCTGTGAAAAAGTGGAACAATGAGTAAAATGGAACAGATGGTAAACCCTCAAAAATATTTCCTAGAAGTACAGAAGCCCTGAAAGACAATTGAGCTAAAAGGAAAATTCTGATGATCCATTTGCTAAGTCTGATCTAAATTGTTTTCTCTCCTGGTCTTATAACTTAAGAACAGGTGCAAAAAGGTTTTACCAGGATAATCTCTCAAAATTTATTACATTTTTTTTTTTTTTTTTTACAATCTGTGAAAAAGGTAGGGGAAAGTTTTTAAAGAGGACTAAAATCAATCATGTTTTCTTCCAGTTGAGTTTTAATTTCTCCAAGCACTCGACACACAAGGTGTGTTATGTAAGATTATTGTCATGTCTTTCTTTGCCTGGAAATATATTTTAATCAGGCCTTCACCTGGAAGAAAATATTTTCCGCACTGAAAGTGTAATTTTTCATTTATGAAGACAAATAATCATGATTAGAACATTTTGCAAAATAATCACTATATAATTGTACAACCCTACTCTAATATGTCTCTGTCTGTTAAACCACAGGTGCACCACAGAATATCACAGACAGAAAAAGAAAACAGAGGAATAGATGCAGATGTCACTATTTATTCATTACCATAAGACTCAATGGAAATAAACTATTACTGTATTAAGTCACTGCATAACACAGATGAAGGGACCAAATGAACAAAGGTACTTCCTGTCTAAACCATGTCACCATCCAAACCCCAAACACAAAGTCATTTTTATGCAGTACATGAAGCTCCGGTAACCATTTTACCTGCCACTTGGTGAACAGATAACAGGCGCTTGCATATTCATAAGAGCAGATAAGAGCTACCCATGCAGCTCCCTTTAATTGAGAATGATGGAGAGGGATGGAGGGATGTAGAGACGTCGGAGTGCAGGAGAGGAGGGTGGATGAGGATGGGGAATGATAACCCAGCACTTGCCTTGATGCATTAATTGAGGGTATTAGAGGGAGGGATGGATGGACTTGGAGGTGGTGGTGGGCGGGTGGTGGCGGCGTACCACGGAAATGCCAGCACTGCCAATAAATCACTCCCCACCGGTGATTGACTCTGCAAATGTAGTCTGGAAAAGGCCGGGGAAGTTGGAAGGAATCAATCAAGGTACTCCCAAAACTTTTCAACCCTCTTAGTTCTGAAGCAGTCCAGCGGATAAAAGGTTATCGTCATAACTGGGTGGGAAGGGACGCGACCTGGAGACACTTAAAATGGCTTTTCAAGGACAATTTATTTTTCATAGTTGAGGAGGGACACATGGACTTCATTGGTATTTTGATGAATCAGGAAATCAAGAGCTCAAGCGCAATTATTCAGCTGTATTTAGATTAAACTTGTGAGTCTTAAAGTGAGTAATTACAATGTAACAGAACATTCTCTGTTATATCAAGACAATCTGTCTCCTCACCTTTTTCCTGAAATCTTTATGACCACCCTGGGGTGCAGTCTCCATCCCCCTGGGCTGGAAAGGGAGAACACAGAATTTGAAGCATCTGCCTTTAAAAGCGAATCTGGCACATCTCCTGCGCCCTTCCCAGATTGGTGTTTGGAAATAGGTATCCTGTGGCAAACCAATCATCTAAAAGGACAGCCTGCTTCACCCATGTTGGGCCTGGCGACCTGTTAAGTCCCCTGAGGTCAAAAACTGGCCTGAGACTCTTGTCCCAGTATGTGACAAGGAAATATTGACTAAAGGTGTGCCTTCCAATTCTCCTGCCCTACCTCCCTGTTGGCCATTTTTGCCAATAGAGTAGAGATCTATGAGCTCAAAGCCTCAACTACACTGAACGTCTGCAATGATGACGTGACTCCAGGCAGGCTTCGGTTACTTCGGCTGAGGCCGGCGCTGTTCCCGGCTCTGCCTTAAAGCACCTGTCACTTTGCGAGCACAGCGGCACGTTTCCTCTGCCTGCTGAAGCATCTTCATAAGATCAGGCCCAAACATGCACATGGCTCTAGAGGCAACCTCAGTAAACACGTCTTGTTCTCTGGCTGCAGCAAGGAGTCTTGACAGCCACAGGTTGTGTCCTGACATGACCTGGCCAACCCTGCTCTCTCATTAGCTTAGGGAGAATAGAGGAGACCTGCTGCAACTAATGTTAGTTCGGCACCACACTCAGTCAGCTGCTGAGTCAAAGGGCGCTGTTTGGGCTTTTGTGTAAGCCAGCTGGGTCTACCCTGCCAAATCGCCATACATTTTGGTCAACAAGGCATCCATCATTTTGCAGTTCTTGCTAGGGCTGACTTAAATGGAGACACCATGGCTCCCAAAGGCTGGTCCACAGGAGGTAACGGCCCAAAGCGTATCCTCTCCTGATTTTGAACTGATGCCAAGCATTTACAGAGCCCAGACCAGCGTTCAGGTTGAGAACTCCTTGTTCAACTTGGAGATACAGGGGCAGCCCTTATCAGTTACCTGCCCAAATGACTGTGAAGTATGCCAAGGAGCAGGAGCCTTAGCAGGATGCATGAAGCAAATCAAGGTTATTATAATAGTGGAGGGTTAAGCGACCATTTTATTCAGATTTTGAAAAAGAGAATATTCCTATATTTTAATAGTTCAGTATTACACTCCCATAGTCAAAAGAGGGATTTAATTTTTTTTTTTGTCAAAATCAAAGCAGTCCAGGTTCAGATGTCTTAGATCATTTTTAGCCTCAGGTAGAGGTTAATCCCCACACACTGGATCCTACATTTCCCATAATGCAACTTAAAGCATCTTCCATTACACCCCTGCACTGCAGAACATGTATGTCTACATATATAACATTTTACTGAGGCAAAGAAATCATGTCGGTAAAACATGAATAATGAATAATTGCAATATTTTAATTTAATAATATAATATAAATTATATGGAAACAATTACACCACTGCCGCATTTACATCAGAAGTGACAACAACACTCAAACATTTTATATTTTAATTGATGAATAATCTTTTTGGGTTGCAGAAATAGATCTTCTGTATATATATAAGTAGATGTCTGTCTGTCTATGTATATAAATAGATGTCTCTCTGTCTAGCAGAAGCTTGAAGGGGCTGCAGCTATGATGTTATTATGGGATGTTAAGAAATGAACAGTCTCTTTGACCCGCGTTACCAGAGGTGGGCCCCATTTCTGACTCTCCACCACCGGCACCACTGCTGCTCGGCTGTGCATCACCCAGCGTGTGTGTAAGAGAGAGAGAGTTTTGTTTCCATCTGATAGGGTTTTCAGTACTAGTGTGTATGTGTGTAGCTATGGGCGTGAGTGTACGTGTGCTTTTTCTAATACTGTGTGTCCACTTATTGTTTGCACACTGCTTTGTCTGTGCGTGTTTGAGTGTGTTTTGTGATTATGTCAATATGGCTGGATGTTTTTGTATTTCTGTGTTTTGTGTGTGTGTGTGAGCAAGTAGATGTGTGTACATCCACCAGGGCTTATATTTGGTTTGTTCATGAAAGTGTCCATCTCAAGCACGGTTTACAGTCTACTAGTGTGCACGTGAGGATACCTACATATAGTGTCTGCTTTTGTGAGTGTGCACGATTGTGTATGTGTCTCAGAGATGCCATTGTTTGGCCTCTGGAGGTTTCATTAAGGCCCAGTGTCCAGAGGTAAAAAGTCATTCATCTCCCCTGTTGTGAAGTGGCAGCTCTGGGCTCCGTCTCTCACTCCCCACCCCCTCATCCACTTCTATCTCTCCCTCTTTTCTATCCTCTCCTCTCCTTTTATTTTCTTACATCGTCAGCCACTCGTCCTCTGTCTCTCTTTTGATCTCCTCCCTCCTCACTTTCTTGCACAAAAATCAAGTCTTATGAGTCTACAGAAAAGACTGGAAAAAACAAGTATAGAGGAGGGAGCGAGAGGAGTGTTTGATGTCTTTCAGACGGACCGGCCTGTCTAATGAATCCTTCACCAGTCGCTATGAGATCAGCTCGTCGTCTCCTGTTTCTTTCTTTTTTTGTGCTCTTTTTTGCCTCCGTGCACATTAATTAGAGCTGTCAAAACTTAAGTCTCTCCCTCTTTCTTTCTCTTTCTTTTTTTATTTTGTTCCTCCAAGTGGCTGAATGGGACACCGTTAATTAAAAAGATATCAGATCATAGAGGCCCCCTGAGCACTCGAACCGTCAGGGACCTCGTGTCCCGACAAGTCGAGACATCATGATTTTTTTTTTTTGTCCGTACACACTCTAAAGAAATTCTGGTCCCTTTTGTCCGCAAGTTACAGCGATGGATTGAAGTTCACAGGGTAGGAGACTGGAGTCTGTGTGTGCTGAAGTGCTGTGTTGATAAAAGCATCTTTTTTGTATTTAATTGCGTCTCAGCTTTATGAAAGTGTAGACTTCTCTTCTGATGAGGACTTCAGAAGGTTCACTGTTTTAAGTGGCATATCTTTACTGACAGAGCAAAGTGCTGAACGAAAGACACTAAGACTCTACCTTCTCCTTTGTATGTGAGTGCACATGTACAATAAGAGAGTGCGAGTGTGAGGATGCAAGTTCACATTAATGGGTTTGTCTTCATGTGTAAACATCTGTTAAACAAAAAAGAGAAAAGTATAAGTCAGTGACTATTCATGTTCATATTTGTGTGTGTGTGTGTGTGTGTGTGTGTGTGCGTGTGTTTCTGTTACTTGGTAGCACCAGTGAAATTCATTTATGAAATCTTGCAAAATATGTGGTGCTATTAACTGTACTTGCAGGGCTAGTTATTGAGAGCTACTGTGGCTGTCAAGCTAACTGGTAACATGCTAGCCCTAGCAGCCACAATGGTTTATAAAGCAGCTGGCTAGCTAAACGACATTTACTAAGCAAAAAAAAAAACACCCAGAGTTTCTTGCAAATCAAATGCATTGTGTGTATCCTTAAAATCTAAAAAGCATGATGAATGCATTTCCTTCCTCCATTTACAAAGCATTAAACATCTTTGAACCTACTAGTGTTAATATTAATACATAACTCTCATGCCATGGCAACATATGGTAGGTTTCATAATAGTTTATTCACAGCAGATACCTTTTACACTCCTTTAATTAAACACCTTCCTGTTATCTTTACTATTTGTCTAATACAAAACACTTGACTCTTGCACTGAAGCTTCGAAAAAGTTATCCCCTAATGTGCATATGACAAACTAAAAAGAACATAGCTTCTGTATGCTGTACATTCACTGTTAGTATAAGACAAAACATTTGTGATGCATTTTATTTCCAGTTCATGCTTTTTCAGGCAGTTCTTCAGAGCTTAATGAATATCATTTGCAGTTTCATCACTATCTTCATAAAAATCAAGTAACTTGCACCGCACTCCATCAGACACAGATGCCAACCAGGTTAAAGGTTGCCAGCGGCTCACCTACAGCTGGGGATGAGTTAGATCATTCAGGATATCCCGCACAGTCTTTGCGAACATCTCAGCTTTTCTTACAAAGTGCATCTTCTTCACAACATTTGAGTCATGAAACAATGCAGCGTTTAACTTAAAAAGACAGTTGCTGCTGAAAACCATGTTTGACAGTGTGATACACGTACAAGGTTTCGCTTGAGGCTATTTTGTCAATTTCCACAGAAAGCTGCATTAACATTACTTAACGAATACTGTATCGCTTGAGGGGGGGGGCTGTGATTGGACGATGGAAGGTGTCAGTGACTATTGTCAAGTGTCATGATCAGAACTGCTGCTGTTGCTGTTGTATCAGTCAATGGTTAGAACAGCGTAGTACAGTCTCTGAAAACAAAAGTAAGGTTAAAGAACAATCAAAAAACAGTTTACTTTTATACAGTAGAATGCATTCCTATTCTGTAAATTAGCATTATGGCGCTTCTCTCAGAGTTGTGCAGGAGACGGAATGCTTCCTATGAAATAAGGCAAGATAAAAAAACGGGACAAGAGAGGTCACGTATGGGACAAATCAATTAGGACTGATATAAAAAACTTCCCCTGCGATGGACTGGCGACCTTTCCAGGGTTTACACCGCCTTTCGCCCAATGTAAGCTGGGATTGGCTCCAGCGACCCTCTATGCAGGATAAGCGGTTGACAATGGATGGACGGATGGATGGATGGACGGACTTCCCGGCTAAAATGGGACAGTTGGCAACCCTAGAACCTACCCACTGAGCTAGTTTACTAGCTGTATCTTAACTGACACATTGCTATGTTTCTCGGCACATTATCACCAACAACCAGCCTTTTGCACAGGCTTGTGAGGTATGTTTGGCTGGACATGAGGCAAATTAACCAGATAATTAAAAAAAAACTTTTGTCTCATGGCACAAACCACTACGTTTGAATCTGGTGCAACAGCACAGATTCATGTGACCAAAATCTTATTATATGTTAATGCTAGGAATTCTTGTCTTTACTTTGTCTCTGTGCCTGAAACCAATAATCAGGCCCTTTTCATATGAACGGATTTCAGCAGAAATGTGTTGTTACAAATGCTGCTGTGCCCTGGCCCTTAACATACAAGTATGTGTGTTTGCATCTGTGCATATGACTAATACTGCATAACTTCTCATTGGTTGCCACTGCTATTGATACTGATGTATGGTACGCGCACACACACACACAGACACACATACACACACACGGTTGTGAGATCAGTAATTTGTGGTTAATCATTTGGGCTGAAGAGGGATGAGGTGGGGCTGCCTTCTCAACAGCATAGTGGCAGTGGAGAAGCACAGAGACAAATGACGCACATATCCGTACAAGCATACACACTCATGCACACCCTCCCCGTGCAGAAACCTAATTAATTTTGTGCAGTGTTTTAGAATTGATTGTGGCCATTCGTAGTTCTAATTTTTCATCTGGTTTTCATGGGCTTCCTTCTTTCAGTCATTCTCACTGTATTCCTCTTAGTGTGTGTGTGCGTGTGTGTGTGTGTTACTGCATAAAATGTATTTGCATTTATTACTGAATGTTGAATTTAATTGAATATGTTTCGTTTTCTGATGCATGTCTCTTTTGAGAACACTTGTCAGACTGAACACAAGTTTTCAGTTTTTGAGAAAGCCAAAAACAAAGTTTTTGAATTTACAGATCTTCAGCTTCAACTTTTAATTTTATTTCTCAATATTTATCTTTATTTACAATTTACACTAACATGAGCAATGTTATACTTGATAAGTGAACATATCTTTTCCACATGTTAAAAATAACATTTAGACATTTGTTTCACAAGGCCGGGCAAAAAACAACTCTCCCATTTTCTACAGTGGGGGAAACAAATACTGAAACTATCGAAATATGTTGTAAGCTGCAATAAGAATATAAAGAAAATCTACATGTGACAGCTTTGAGTTCTAAAATGTTGTCTGAGATGTTCTGAGACTTTAAATAACCAGTAGTGTACCCTAATGCAACTGTATAAGCTCTAATACTCTCATAATTACTATATTGAACAAAGCTGATGCAGGTTGCAGATAGATGATTTGCAGTTTTACCATTCTGCGTAATAAGTGTTGATAGAAATCGTATAATAAAATCATACTTTTCTGCACGGGCTTGGTGTTGGTGTACATTTCTGGGTGAGTAAAGGCTGTGTCACTTTAAGAAAACCTGTTAGCCCAAAGAAATGAAGGAAATTAATGAATCTGATTACAGCTTTGTCTAATAGTTTATGCATCACAATTTCCTGTTTTTAATCACTACAGTAGGACTGTGCAGCCCAAGGGCACTGTTTTAATTCTTTTGTGTTACCAGCAAAAGCAGGGGGAAAAATCTAACATTAATAATTGTTTTACCAGGGTTTAATAACAAGCAATAGAAACCAGCCAACCAGAATCCTGCCACCATACCCAATCTGTGTGCTATTATTAGGAAACCCTCTTTAGATATGTGTTTTCTTTTTTTCTCCTTTTTAAATCATTTTGGTCCATTTCATATTACCACAAATACGACCAAATTTGAGTTTGCTCATGAAGAAGGCTAATTTTTTAATATAGAATGATCTTTTCTTCATGCTTCATTATGATTTCTCACCTTTAGCCAGTGACAGGCAGGAAGAGGAGACATTTAGCAGAAACACATCATAGCTGAAGTGCACCTGCTCTTTAAGACCTTATGCATGGGTGTATGAATCTGTGTGTGTGTGTCTAAGTGTGTGTGGAAAGGCTAGACCTGCTTGTGTATGAACACCATTTTGGAGCTTACGTTCTATTAGTAACACAGTCTAAATGCTCTCTCTCTTTCTTACTCCCTCTTTCTCTTTATCTCCCTCCCTAGTCCGTTCCTTTGTCTTTGCCTTTCATTTAAAGTAGGACACGTACAGCACTTGTATCTACTAGTGAACTTCCCCCACTTCAATTCAGTTCATGTCATTTAACAGTATATGTCTGCATGTTCATGCCCAAATATATGAGACTAAAACAGCAAAGTCAAATTTTGGCACTGAAAACAAAAATGAACTCGTGGACGCCAAAGATCTGCAGTCAATGGATTACTGAAGATAAGCCAGTTGCTGTTTGGATCTTCTGATTGTCTGTTCATGCAGTTACAGTACTGGTGCTTGGAGCTACCAAAAAGGTCTCTTGAAAAGGGTTTTTCAAGATAATATCTCATGTTTATACTAATACTATTTATAGTAAGGCTGGTCCCAAATACAGGCCTAGAGAATAAAACAAGGGTAGATAAACTCCTGGTACAAAATAATCTTAGCCAAGTACCTACAAAGAGTGAGGCAGGTCCTGAAAAGTCAGCTGAATGGGAAAAACAAGATCCGCGCCATCAACACAAGCCAACACACAACACGCCCTGCCAGTCATCAGATACCCCGCTGGTATAATAAACTGGCCAAAGGAGGAGATAGAGGCTACTGACATCAAGA
>JAPMOB010251774.1:0-18975 GCA_029875015.1 Lepomis gibbosus
CAAGGAAAAACTTCCTTTTAAGAGGCAGAAACCTCGAGCAGAACCATGGCTCAGGGTGGGCGGCCATCTGCCTCGACCGAGGCATGGATGTGTTCATACAGACATCAGCAGCCCTCTCAGTTATAATGAGAATTCAGAAATTTTGTTCTCAACTCATCCCCATTTAAAATAATGGGATGACCTAACATTTTTTTTGACCTTTGCTGACCTAAAACATCTCATTTCCTTTTTGAAACGCGTCATACTTCTCTTAAACAACACCTCAAATAAAAGGTATTGAGACAAATTATTAGGAACATCTGAGAACAACAGGAAACAATTAGCTTGACAATCAGTTTGTTTACTATTTCCCCGGATACATCCATCTTAACGGAGAGGATGATTTAAAAACATAAAGTCAGCACTCCATCCGCTCACAGATTATATTTGATTAACATTTTTTAACAGCCTAACGCTCTGAATGTCAATCTATAATATATTTGATTACCATTGGGCATTAAATGAAAGTCAAGCTAGTTGTTATGGGAATTGGTGTGGTTGAGAGTACAGACGCCACTTCCCTTATCACAAAGACTATAAACTAACAATGAAAACAACAAGACATTGTTTTGTTTCAACATAAGCCAATAAAACCATTAGGGAAACTGGTACACCAGTACACCCACCACTTCCTCCAGTCCACGTCTGTCCACTACCACATCCCGGTTTCACACACACACACGACGCAAAGTAAAAACCCAAGAAGCTGACTGAGGTAACAGTCAATAATTTCACTTGTATAATCACAGTGAAGAGCAGCTTTGCTGGTGCCGTCTGGTGTCATGGTGAACATTATTAAACAGTAATGCGTGTCTTCTTTTAGGGAATCGTCATTCATCATCCTGTCAACAAAGTGGATCCATATCTGCTCACAATGTAGATCAATTAAAAGCCGTTCCATTTTGATGCACTCGGGCAGGGATTTCTAAAAGCCCCATTAGTTGAAGTTTGTAAAGTCACTGTCCTCTTTCGCCCACTGTCTGTTTAAAGCAGCCCGCCCTTTACTGTCTCTGTTCTTACTTTATCCTCTAAATGAAGTTATCTCCACACCCATAATTATTCACACCAGTTAACCCCCTCGCTCTCGCTCCATTGTTCGGAAGAACAGGAGCGGGAGCATAGTCAAAGTGTAGTTGCTACAGCAGCTCGGTAATGAAGGAGAGAGTTTAAGGTACCCAATTGTCTCTAGTGACAGGGAAGTTTTATTTGGAATATCTGCTGTGTCCCTATATAACATTTCTTTGTCAGCGTTTTAAAAAATGAGACAGGTCAAACAGCTAAGATCTGGAATTTCTAAAGTAAATTATTACATAATATAGAGAGATAGGGATAAGATCATTTTATATATATAATTGTGCATTACTTTTGAATTCCAAATGTCAAACAGTTGTTGTCTTAGTAATCTGAAGTCCCAAGTTGATACTCTTGTTCCAGATATACTCAGAAAGATGAACTTCAAAGAGTGATTTGCCAAAATAGATTTATGGAATTTTAGAAATTAAGTCAAATAATAATAATAATAATAATAATAATAATAATAATAAAGTCAAACATTTGTCTGAGTTACTGAGTCTCAAAGCATTTTCCTGTGAGTCAAATTGACTGATAGGTTCACTCTTGTGCTGAAAAGATTAGCTGATTAATTCTTTATTCAAATGGCAGAAAATGAATTTCTTTTGATTCATCATTTAAGCAAAACTAAAGCACACTACCACAATACAACTGCTAAATGCAAAATACAAAACACAATGTCAGAGCATTAGCAGAGATCTGACGTGTCTTACTCAATAAATTGGGTGTTTGCAGCAGAAACAAATGTGCAGACATCAAGCAGAAACGCGAGAGATTCTCTGGATTACTTGTTGGACAAAACAAGTGAATTCAAGACTTCAACTTGGACTGCGGGAAACTGTGATGGGCACATTCCACTATTTTGTCACATTTTAGAAAATGTTCAAAAATTTATAGCCCATGTAATGCAGGCAGTAATGGAAATCTGTCTTTCACTGCTGCATGGCACACGTAAAGATATAACACAGTACAAATGAGGGCATCGAAGTTCACATAAAAAGGCAACACAATTTTTATTTAGACTTGATTGATAGAAAGAAACTACATAATAATAAATTGTATGAAAATAACGATCCCTACTTCACTCTTTTTGGAAACTATCTACATTTTTTCCCATCTACCTCATGCTGTGCTGTAACTATACATTAGAGAGCATGCACATGATACTCTCAAAGTCACCGCCTGAAGCAGATGTTTTTCAATTCTTGTCTCAAATATCACAAAGAGGTGTCCAACATACTTGGGATCTTTGACAAGGAGTCTTGCTATAAACTCCTTGGCCAGGGCGCTGGTGTTGCTGAAGAACTCCTCGTCGAACGTGTAGTCCACGGCCGACACGTTGGCCAGAGTCTCCTGCTTGTTGTCACCCAGGAAAGGAGACGCACCACTCAGACTGCAAGACGGGAAAGACAACAACGTTAGAGGTGTACACGCTGACTGTTGTTTAGCAAAGATACAATGAAGGCAATCCAGTCCCAAGATAATTTTACACCGATTGATTGATTGCATGTAAAGCTCTACATGTATTGCTTTAATCAACTCAACAACTTTTAGAACCTCCTGTCTAATATATTTTAACAACAGCAAAGCTCTCTCGTCTAACTTGCCCCGCTGGGTCTTGTAATCAAAGTGAAAGGGAAAAAATTGGCTTTCAGTTTAAACACTAACTCACACGGCGCTGATTAGCTTTGGCCCTCAAAACTAAAACTGAGACATTACTCCTTACTGGGAATATGATTACAAAGCAGCGTAGCAACTAACGGTGACTCATTAGTCAAGCCTTGCTATCAATCTGAAGTATTTGGTGTGTTACTCAAACACCATCACAGGAAAGCCATCTGGACAGCATTCAGTTCCATGGATATGCAAGGGGTTTGAGTGGAGTACAGGAATTTTAACGTACTTTCACACCTTTCAAGTGAACGCGCACATAAAAATAAGCAGATGTAGTAAGGAGATATTGTGCGCACCAGCACAGGGACAAAAGCATGTCTTAATGGTCAAACCAAGACACTGTGTAGACATGCACAAGGGCTGAACGGTCATGCATGTTGGATGAGGTCTCTAAAAGCTCAGGCAGTTAAACCAAACACCAGTCCGTGACAGACCTTCCCTTCTCAACCAACACCTCTCCAGCTCGTCAGCACCAGCCATAAATTAACATGCCAACTGGGACAGACTTAGAGGTGGTCAAGCTCAAGTTGGCTGAAATGTATGAATTTATCGTCTCTATAAGGTGCAGCTGCTCCAAACAAACAAGTAATCAAGGCAGTTCTTTATCTAGCCAGGCGGTGAAACCAGCAGGCAAGTGTTAAGTCAGGATTCTGTGGCAACATATTATCCTCAGTTTTCCCAAAATGCTTCCCAAATGAGACTTAAAGATGCAGTATGCACAATTTATATGCTGAACTATACTCATCTTAACAACATGAAACCCTAGTTGCTGCACCACTTGCTGATTCACCACATTTACCCACATTATGTCAGGTTAGCAAGTCCTTCAAACTCTCATAAAAATGGAAAACTGTAGTATCTTTTTGTGCAGCTTTCATTACACTGTAGCAATCGGGTCACCACTCATGCAGAATAATCCCAATAAGGGTTTGGAGTTGCTCGGCGAAATCATACCAATTCACTTATTGAACTATTACCAACCATTTTTTCCCCTCACATTGTTTTTTTCCCCCCAAAAGAAGATGAGCAGTAAGTGCACCTCACTGTTGCTCGGCTGTGAAAATAGGCAGCGAACAATCTATTTTCTACCTTGCCAGGCAGAGCTGTGACAACTGTGTGGGTGGACAGCATGAACAAAGATCATGTGTGTGTGTGTGTGTGTGTGTGTGTGTGTGTGTGTACGAGTACTGTATGTAGGCTATGTGTGCATGTGTTCCAGTCATGTAACGTACTAGAGACAAAATGATGCATCATTGTAACAGCATCTACATATTACTCCTCTAAAATTAAGTGTGTAATGTATGCAGCTACTTATTATGTAATAATGAAATAAGATTTGTAGTGGCATTTACCTCTCTGTGTTTTGGCAGGAGCGCTCAGCATGTTTGTGAGAGAAAATACCTAATTTATGCTTTGTGTTTGACTTCGTGTAGGTGTCTCTCTGAAGGATAAAGGTGTGTGGGAGCTCTGGAAACCTTGTAGCTGGGAATAAAGAGGAGGACGACAGCAACATCAAGAGCCAACAGCAGTTGATCTGTGGGTCACCGAGGGTATGAACTTTTCTCTCGCTGTTGAATTAAACTGTGCTGACATGTCTGCAGATGGCTGCTTCAAGAACACTCGCTAGTTCACTGAAAGCCCTTGGCTGTAGAGCTTGTTGTTTTAAAGATCAATTGTTTAACAGAGTTATAATTTTGAGACTTTAGTATAACAAGCCTCTAAAGCAGCGTGGTCATTAAAGTAAGCTGTATAAATATATGTGTGTGTGTGTGTGTGTGTGTGTGTGTGTGTGTGTGTATACACAACTATATATGTAGTGATTCAAAGGGGGAATATCGAATCAGGGCTTCTGTTCTGAGGTCAGATCCCCTCCATTAACTGAACAACATCCCGACAAGATCAAAGAAGTCTTACCAGACCTTGCGCAAGTCCAGAGTCAGTTAGCTAGACTGGCATCCTAAACATATTTAGAGTTCATTAGGGATCCAAGCCGCAAAGCTCCTGGAGCCCTATTGTTTTACTCATTATTCTTTCTATCTTCCTTCTCTGCTAAAACAGTTTGTGCAGCAAAAACTGCTGCAATCTTCTAAAAATCAAAGTAAATCACCCGTACATCCTAGAGAGCTGAAATTTTTTCAGTACATCCACTGATGTATGACAAATGTTTGCCTCACTGCAACTCAGAAGTCAGTCACTCTATATTTTTCAGAATATGTTAATTCAATTAACATCTATAAGTCTTTCTTCAAATACTACCAAAATCCACACCAACATTTTCTAGATGGCCGATATCAAGTGTCACAAAGGATTTTTAGATCGGTCAAACGGTGAGTCTGCAGTGATATTCAGTATCTAATTATTACCTTTACAGTATGCCCAATATTTTCTTTTTGCTCAGTGTTGGATCAAATGCTATCAAATAATTGATAACACAAACAAAATGAGCATGAGAATTTTATCACCAATCTTGACTCTTGTAAGCGTTTTAAGTTTCAACTGACAAAACTATCTGGGTGTGGCACATGTGACATCACTACCTCAACTTGTGAGAAGGTGTGTGGAAACAGCCTCTCACCAGTGGCTCAGTCAGTAAGTCACCTACTTACTGACTGAGCCACCAAGTCTGACTTGCCGACAATAGGCGTGTTCAGATCATAATAAGTCAAAGTTATCCTCTTGTACTTGGATCCTGTGACACTTAGATTTCTCTGCTAACAAGTGTTTTTGGGGCTTAAACCTTTAAACTTGGATACAAATTTGGCAGGTGGTTTGAGCATTTCACCCACTATTCAAGCACATTCTTACCCTCTTTGACCTGAAGGTGATGCTGTAAAAATCAAGTTTCAATTGCAATTGCAACTTGCTTGGATCCCTATCATTGCCGCTTGCTGCTATATATATATTTTAGATTTTATTTAAAGAAATCTGGAATTTTCTTAATGTTTATTTTGAATATTAAAAAAACATTAAAATCAGATTTTAAAAATAAATACCACAAAAACAACTGGCATAATCCAGATTTTAAAAAAGCCATTTACAGCTCAAACGCATTATGATTTTATAAAGCATTGAGAGGAAACGTTTCAGCTTCCAAAAGGGGTTCGACAGCATTGTTCTCTGACTGTGTTCATAGAAATAAAATGTGCAAAGCTTGATAGAGAACTAGATTAGAGAGTTTGAACACCCCCTGTGGGGTTTAGTTTATTTTATAATTATACATCATAATTTATGTGTTGATTATTTTTTTAATAATCTGAATCTGCAAAGTAAATAGTAACTAAAGCTTTAAATATAAAAGCAGGAGAGAAAGTCCAAAATGTAGTAAAGGAGAAGTATAAACTAGCATAAAATGGAAATATAATGAAAAGTATCTTAAAATTGTACAGCACTTTAATAAATTGTACACCACTGACTCCAAAACAACATATTATTGTTCAACATAGCCTTTAAATAAAGTAAACTACAAAAAACCTTACTGAACAAGTTCATGAATACAACAATATGAAAAGAGAGTAAAACTAACAGTAACTGCAGGTTTCAAAGTTTGATGTAGCCATAATGAGAAAGGAGCCTCTCTGATGTGGTCCATAATGACTCACACATTAGATATTTATTAAGAAGCCAATATCAGAGAAATTTGATTCGTGCATGTTTCACATTTCATACAATTATCTGTCATCTCTGACGGCTTTTCTGATACTTACAGGATGTAGGTTATCACACCGACGCTCCTGAGCAGAGGCAGGGAGAAAGAGGAGATATTTTTCACGTCACACAATAAATCTCTTGTGCATTTTGACAGCAGTGCATCATGCAAAACATATATTTACTTAACAGCAGATGCTCTTCTTGTATTAGAACAAATGCAAACAGCTTATATACATAATGCTCATTGTAGAGCAGACTGAGGTTTTATGTACTCACCACATGTCTGCCTCCAGGCCCAAAGGTTCATAGTTGACTACTTCTGGAGCTGCAACGCAAATGCACAAAATGGAAGATTACTACTATTAGGTCAAGATGCACAGGACTCACATACACTCACTAACTTTACATTTCTCTTATTATTTCTTTTCCCTAACTAATTTTTTTTTCCTCCGATGTCTTGAGTTTTGTTTGAGCGTGTTATCAGGTTTTGTTTTTTTTTTTAAATCACACCTGCCAGAACTGTGATTATTTCTATTCTTTGCTCTTGTCACATGTCTTCAGATGTGTGAGTAACTCAAACTGAATCAGCACATTCATGTCTGATCAATTTTAGACAAAACAGGTTTTATATAAAACAGAACTTCTATAGGAGAGAGGAGGCCATTGCACCCCCGATGACGCTGACATTTAGTTAATATTAACGGATTTTGTTGCTCATATCATATTTCTTTGTCTTACTTCTATTTAAGGAGCAATCATGCTCTAAGTGTTGAAACTAAAGCTGACATAACTCCAGGGATTTGGGGGATGTAAACATTTTGGCACCAATAAAAAGTTTGCTGAATTAGCCTTTCCTGTTTGCAGTCCCCCTTATTTTAACACTGAAGAAAGCTTAAAAACATGACGATTCTCAGGTAAGTTCTGGAGTAATGGAGAGTGAACGTTTTATTTTTAATGAATGTCGGAGCTAATGATGGGGAAGTGTACATCACACTGAATCTAAAAATATGTAACACACATGTTCTTGTTATGACTCAGAGATAGAGCGTGATTTTGACGCAAATTACATCAATTGGGTGCTAAAGGATTAAAATGACCTTGATTGCCTTCATGAGCTTAGTGTCACAGTTGCTGCTGTGTTGCTAAACACGCCAAACTACAGTAAGTGACTTCACATTGCCTAACGGTGTGCACCTGTCGCCTTCACCTCACACAGTCCCTTTGCCTCATGTCTCATGGAGTACAACTACTAAACAACAAGCTGAAAATACAAATGCAAAAGAAAGACTGATATTCATTTTTGCCATGAACTTAATGCACTTTTCCTAATCATTTACATTGAGGTACCTTTTTGATCAATTTCAGAGTTCCTAAGCCTGTCTTCCAGCTTCAGCTACCAGACTCATAATTTTGGCTTTCTGCCACTTGATCTATTTAGACCATTTAACTGCTGCCACCCGCTGAACTGGAATCAGGCTCTGGGCTGGATGGCGCTGGCGCTGGGCAGGGGGAGATTGGGAGTGTTGGCGGGCGCCCCGGGCAAATAGGTGAGGGGACATGGGACAGAGCCACTGATGTGTCTAAGTGTGTGTGTGTGTGTGTGTTTAAGCTGGCAAGACGAAGCAGCACTGATAATCTCCAGTCTATTATCAGGTCTCTCTCACGTAGTCCCTATGGCACAATTGGCACCTGCTCTCACAATACGCAACCCCTGGGACAAAGCCAGGAAACAGGGTGGTGCAGTGAATGTGTGAGCATGTGTGTGTGTGCGCACTTGTGTATGTATAGTAGAAATATAGAGACTTTATCTGCACAAAATCAGAATATGTTAAATGAAACATAAAACTAGATGCAGATCAGGAAAACAAGAAAGGATCAAGAAGACAATTCTTCAACAATACAAACACACAAAAACAGACACGCAGAGATACTGACCTACAAATTCTGGAGTTCCAAAAATGTTTTTAAAATCATTGCCAAAATCTATCTTGTGTGCCAGGCCAAAGTCAATGAGCTTGATGCGCGGGTGAGGCACTGAGCGGTTCAGCAGCATGATGTTCTCCGGCTAGAAAGAAAGAAAAAGAGGGAAAGAGTTTCAGAGGTGAGAGGACAGACAGAGGCAGAGAGAGAGGTGGTGTGTCAATTTGGACATTTTTTTCCCCACCAAACTTTCTTTTTAAGCTGTTAGCGTGCAGCCAACTGTGGGTCATGATATCAGTGAGGAACTGTTACGATGCTCAGAGAGAAATTAAAGAATGAATGTTGAAAATTAGTCCCCTAAACGATCAGTGTAGGACACTAACTAAGAGTAAATGAGAGGGCGAGCAGCAGAGTAGGACACAAAACCAGGAACAGTCTGGCAGGAAGGAGGCTCATCAGCCATGGAAATGTCATGCAAAACACGAGTTAAAAACCTCTCGAGGAAGTGGGAGAAAGGGAAAGATGTGCTTTAAGCAAAGCCAAACAACAGAAGCCGGACATTCCTAAGGACACAATGCCTCTTTTAGACGAAGCCATCTTCCCTCCAAACCTCATCCTTTCAGCTTGACTAAGAGCCGAGGATTTAGTCTGGGAAGGAACAAGAACAGATTGGCTGTGGGCAGCAGTGGCAACAGGAGGCGCTGAGAAAATACAATCAATCTCCAACTCAGCTCGTTGGTTTCGTTCTCTGCTCTATAAACACTGATGCGCTTATGTTAATGTTGGAATGAAGGAGAATAATATGAAACTTGGGTTACAAACTGTTTTAGTTCTCCATCTGCATAATTTGAATACCTTAAATCCAGAGGTGGAATGTAACTAAGTACATTTACATAAGTACTGTAAGTATTGTAATTAAAGGTACTTGTGCTTAACTTGAGTCTTTTTAGGCCACTTTCTAATCCGCTACATTTCAGAGTTAAATGTTATTACAATAGATTAATCATGAAAATAATCAGCAGACAAATCCATATTAAAAGAAATTAGTTGCAGTCTGATACAAAAATTCAAAATTAGCTCCACCTCAAATAACCACGACCGTAAAATCCTGCTTTTACGTTCAAGCATGAGTAATAGTTATAATTACAGTGTGGTATAAACAAAGGATTTGAATACTTCCTCCACTACTTCTTAAATCATAAGAAGGATTAGAGCATTAATCAGAGTATTAGTAAACAACGATACAGTAGATGAATCAAAAGTTTGGGGGATTTGTACAAACTGGGTCTTTTCCAGTGTTTTCCAATAAAGTAACAACTGACTATAAATCATTGTGGTCCTTCAGTTCAGATACGAAATTGCATATAAGATGACGGGTGATGCGCCAGACATCATTATTCGGCCCTGGCCAACATTAAGCTCTTGAGCATGTTAAGTACATTGATTGGCATTCTCACTGTCGCTGTAGAATTGATTTTACTCTAAATAGAAACTAATTTTCTGAAAACTGCCTTGTTCAGTCAGGCAGTCACATTTGAAACGATCTAAATGGTGGTTTAAAGAGGTCAGAGAGAAGATTTGGTGTGCTTTTATCTCTGACCATGAATGTCTACTACTGCAGCCATGGTATTATTATAGCTGCACAATATACAAATAAAAATAGCCTTAAACTAAAATTAAACATTTAAATTTTGTCAAACAAGAAAAAAAGACAATATTTTATCAGAATATGGGTGAACATAGCAAATATAGACACTGAACTTCCTCCCTTTGAAGTGGAATACTGCGGTACTGCATTCAACTAAAACAAATGAAGTCCTAATCTAAGCCACTGCTAGACAGTGAATAACAGTGGCTAATATCCAAAGTGGAGGCTGCGGTGGTTGGTAAAAGCTCTAGCATTGATCAGAAGTGGCTAACTGGCCACAAAAGTTATTCTTTTCTGCAGACCTGGAGGCTGAATGTCCTGAACTCTGATGTAAAATTTGTGAAGATTGTTCTGTAAGTGGAGGAGTTAGTCTGGACTGTTTATTCTGAAGACGCCGTATGTACAGCCGTAAGTGGACAACTGATCAATGACATTGATTGAGATTTAAGAAAAGAACTATCCCAACAATACACCAAAACACAGAGGTAATAAAATGTTCAAGAGGCTCACATGTACTTAAATAGTGTGTCTGTGTTGTTGTGCTGTGAGCACACTCTGTCCTTTACTCTTTTTCCCCCAGGTGTTTTAAATTACACATACGCCACGAAAACATGGAGAGAATCCAAAAATAAGCCAAAACAGATTAGTCATGGTAATTAGCCTCAGATGCATTGGCTCCAAAAACACAGATACAAAGAGAAACTGATAATAAAAGGTGAGGTCCAAAAAGAGACACAAATTCACATAACGCTGCAAACGCAGTTCTCCAGTGAGTTGGCATTTAGGAAAATGCATGTGAACTACTTTCATCATCTTCTGTGTCCAAAGTGATTTCATGTAAAATCTCACAATCATCAGAAGAGTTAAGTTAAACCAAGTTTGTTGGACTGTCTGAAACAAAGGATCTATGAAGAGCAAATAGTTTGGTGTCTATCACTCCGTTTCCATACTAAATACTAGTGTATAATCATTTCAATATACAGTTTTATCAGTTATTATACAAGAAGTCAGCATATAGTACTTTTCTGTTTTGTACAGAAAGTGAAGCAACAGATTTAAATCAAACTGCGACTTTGGGATGTCACTGTCATTTAAACTTTACAAAGAGAGAGCGAAACCATTTTCAAATGATTTTTGTTTTATGGGATCATTCACAATGTCTTTCAATAGTTCACAACTTTGAATAGCTTTTAAAATTTCCAAAGGGCTCTTTCAAAGCAGACGTTTCGACATGTTACAATAGGAAAAGCACAGGAGTAAATCATAAAATGAATGATGGCTGAATTCCAGTTAGTAGCTTCAGTTTCAGGATCTTGGTATTGTGCATGCAGGCTCACTGTCACAGCTTAGCTATTGTTCATCTTATTTGTAACACCTTTGCTTTTTCTACAATGACAAGTCAAAAGGCCTGTTGTGCATTGCATTAGTGTCTCTAAAAGCAGACTGACCGGAAATGTCGGTACAAGCTAAGCCCATTTGATCATTATTGATTAATCTGCTGATTATTTTCTTTATTAATTTATTATTATTTATTTTTTGTCAATACAAAAGGGCCAATATAGTTTTCTAGAGCCCGAGGTGGCATTTTCAATTTCCTTGTTTTTAACATCAGTCCAAAAGAGATATTAGGTTTGTCATATCTACAGAAGTCTGATTTTTACCCCCCAAAAAATGACCATTAATCCTTTTTCAAAATAAATAGGTGCCATTTAATTTTCTCTCAGCTGACTAATCAGTTAATAAACGACTCCTATCAGCTCTAATCCTTAGTTTTGTAATTTTTTTCAATGTCAATGTACAACACTCAAAACCTGCTTAGCACTGGTATGCAGTATAGAAATGGGTTTATAGTTATATGTTTTGTTAATATCAGCGTGTACAATACAAGCTAACCAAATGGACAATATATGAAAAACTTGCAGTGCTCCTGCTTGGAATACTTGATTGACGGATGATGAAGTACCTTAAGGTCAAAGTGAGCAATTTGTTTGGAGTGCAGGTAGAAGACTCCATCCAAGATCTGCTTGAGGAACTGAGTGGCTTCCTCCTCACTCAGCGACTCCTTCTCTGCCAGAAAGTCAAAGAGCTCACCGCCGGCCACGCTGGACGAGGAGAGAGAAAGAGGGAGAGAATTAAAAATGCGAGATCTCTCAGATCAGAGCCAGCTACAAATCCCTGCTTAACAGAGCTGAGCTGATGTAATCTAATCATCCTGGTGCATTAGAGCACGACCAATTTACACATTCCGAGTACATTTTATCCAGCACTGTTTAAATAATGAGAACACTCCATTAAGAACAACAAAGACGGAGGATATGGAAAAAGGAATATGCTCCAGTGTTTAAGCTAAGTTTGTTTTCTTGGAATATTTTAAGTTATCTCTTCAGTTTTTACACTATTATCTTAACTTTATGGAAGGTTTATGGGTAGGAAGCTATACATGAGTTCAAATGTGTTCACTCACTACATAATGAAAAACAAACAACGCTCCACACTCAAAGTGAACATAATTATGGCACAGAAACAGTGAAATACTGAGACTAAATACTATTCTGATCTATGACGTTTAATGGACAACACTGACCCAGACCAATTTCTGGCTAGTTTTGGGAAAAGTGATTAATTTAATAAAACTATTAATTTAATAAAACCATACAGTGATTCATTCATGTTATGTATTCAATTTTATTATTGAGTATTTTCCATTCATTTTAGCATTCTATTCCAGTTTTTCAGTTCACTCTGTCTGTTCATGTGAAGCACTCGGTGCATGCAATTTCTTTATTGTAAAGCACTCTGATCTGTGTTTCTTGTATTAAAAAGGAACTATACAAAGGAGTGGGGATATTATTTTATTATCTATATAGATATATATAAAATGTACCTTACAGTATTTGGGAAAACAAATTACTTTCCTATTGATGTACACCAATCAATGTTTTCTAAAAATATTTCTGCAAGAATAGAAACACACACACACACACACACACACACACACACACCCTCCCTTCCGGGAGGAAACACCAGACCAGCTGCACAGCTGGGACCTCCACCCCTTTCTCCCACCCGCTCTATATCTCGGATGTTTATTCCACCATCTGCTTCAATGTTTAACAGGGTGTAAACGTATTCACGCATAGGAAAGCAGGTTTCTGCCCGTACATGTCACCTCTGCTGCTTTTCGTATGGGTTAGTCAATGTTTAACACCAAAGAATAGTCGCTGTCACAGTTACCCAGAGTACAGCAAAATATTTTTAACATTTGCATACAACTTGTTGTTTTACCTGCCTAGTGCTGGAAAAATAAGTTAATGAATATCTCAACATTATCCTCTTTTGTGTGAACTGTCAGGAGCTACGGAGCATTAATGGTACAAGCTTGGCATTAACACTGCCTGACGATTTAATTTAAACAGGATCATAAACAAAACATATCCTTAATTCATAAAACCCTGATTTTAAGTCATTTCCTATATTGAGTTTTAATCACTAGGTCTGTGAAAATAAGCAGCTCCATCACATGTCAGTGGATAGAGTGCTCAATGTATTGCCCAGTATAGCTACTGTGACAACTTTACATAGCTGTACAGTCAAACAATCAAATCCAAGAAGAATACATCGCCGTACCCCATAGCAACCAGTCCACACAAAAGCAGCCCGACAGACACAACAATGACAAACATCTCGTCATGTGAGTTCCTTAGGAACAAATCAAATGATCCTATGATATGGTTGTCAGTGACCCAAAGTCCATGGGCTAGATCACCATGAACGACTGGTAAAGAAAATAAACTGCCATGCTCCCACAGACCGCAGAACAGAGTTCATGATATTAGATTACAGTTACGTCTTTTTAAACGCTGAAGCTTCCTTTTGAACCGTTGGCTTTAGGTCCTATTTCCCCTGTCACAAAACAGCTCAGGGAGTGTAACAAAATGGGAAGTTAATTACACAAAACCATTTATTTAAATTTAACTTGACACAATTAGACAATGCAGTGTGGAAGTGAGCAATATCCTCAGTGAGAGCAAAGCTTGAATGTGTGAGAGACACTATATGTGCTGTGGAGGTGTTAGATGGAGCCAAACTGAGCAAAACAATGTACAGGATGGATGCCAGCTGGAAGAGAGCGAGAGATAATGGGCCAGTCTTGTACACGCTTTAGAGTCCAGGCAGATCAGCTGAGACACATCAAATAAATTCCAAGTGAGATGATTGAGACTGACCACTCGAAAAACTGAAATAATAACGGAGACCACCCCACCCAGAATTCCCCAGCTGCTGCGAGCATCATTGACTTCTACAATCTATAAAACCTCTTATGATTTATAAGATATAACAATAAGAAGACATCGACAGGATGTCACAAGTAATCAAATAACTTATGAAACAGAACAGAAAGTGTCCCATTGCAGCTATTGGTTATAAATGCATTGCATTAAAAGGCACCTCAGAAGTAATTGTCTCTCATTTCCCTGATATTTGAACTGGTAACCTTCCACTTCTTCAGATTTTGGGACAAATTGATTTAACTCAAAAGAAAAGCTAATCGATGGATCCTCCTTTAAGGGTTGAATGATACAGTTTTATCACCACACACTGAAAACTGTTTGCACTTGAGCAACTCTGATGAAGTAGGCTGTCGCAGGCACGGCCTACCTGCCTGTCTACTTTCATAATCTAGCTGTCTGTTGTTAGTTTCTCTAACGTTACCTACACCAGCTTTAAGGCTAATCTTTGATTTTTTAGGCTGTTTTGTAGGTTTATTAACATGCTCACAAGGAATCCAATGCCACTCCACTCCACAACAACATAGCATTCATATTTTCTTATTCTCACAAATCAGACAATATTGATAGCATTGAGGTGCAAGTAGTGTGTATTATTGCACAGCCAATGTGCTACTAGACGGATACATTTGGTTGTTGACACACTGGAACATTTTAGTGTCCTTGCAGGAGCCGTCCAAATCTTCTGAGCTCAGTTTTCAAAAGATAATGAGCCTTCAGCTGGGAAGTGGACCAAACTATGGGGGAGTACAATTATTTAGACTGGGCATTGTAAATATAAACTCAAGCGTCATTGTGCAACTGCACAGCATATTTTAATCCACAAATATATTCAGATAAGTGTTTGCAGGGGATATTATAAAAGGCAATAGGACCAGTTGTTCCTGTTCTTACTGTGTGATACAGCCTTTAAAGTTAAGAGTAGGGGCAGTAATCTAATCAGATGCGTCAACAAAAGTTGATGTCTCCTGTAACAAGAGAACTTATTCTGTGTTTTGAGAATGAGGAAACAATGTTTGCGAGAAAGAAAACAATATCATGTGCTCCATGTTTTGATTACTGACAGCTTGCCTTGATGAGGTCACTCAGCCGTTTATCCAGAACCTAATTATTTAAATTCTACGTTGTCTAAAATATTTTTTACAATGGCGTAAGAATGATAAGTGGAGATAATTTTTGTACTGGTTGGTGCAAAGCTAATGGTGTTTATTGAATGTCATTCAGTGTTCATTTTGACTTTAAGAAACATTTATTCAAGCTTTGAGATATTACATATAGTAATAGTGACCTGCTCAACCAGTTAACTGAGCTGGAAATGAGCCATGGACTTATTATTTATGCACGCGCTATACTGCAGGTCTGGGTGGATTTGCTAGCTATTTCTTCCTTGTAATTCTATCATATGTGATCAGCAGTCAGGAATGTTGTCCGGCTTGTGTAGCTCCCAACGTTACACTCATTACTGCTGGCTGTAAGTCAAAGCTATTAATTGAGGAGGACTGTGTTATTATTTTGTGCTTCTTTGTTCTGCATCAGCATGTCAGCTGAAGTGTGGACACAAATTATGTTGAGTTTGGAGCTACATGGAACCTGGTAAAACAGGTTGAACTGGTGCTTAGAATTAGTCACTTTTTCTAAGCAGCAGTTACAAACAGGTTACAGCTGCCACAGTTTCTAATCAATTTACCCAGAGTAGTGGTTACTATGAGAACTTATAATCAACACCTGACGATGATTTTAGTTTTGAAAAAGTGGGCAAAACTATTTAGTTTTAATATTTGCTTTTTAAAAAAGGGCAGTCCACCCATGTACACATGAAGTTCAGTTTACTCATCATAAGAAGTACGACTATTCTTTTTAGGCTCTGAAGGGAGCTTTACAAAGCTCTTGTCAGGTTATCAAGGCCATCTACCTTGGGCAAGAGACTTTTTAACAAAAAGGAAGGAAGGGTCTGATGAAAGTTGTGATAAAACTGAATCATGGAAAATGTAGGATTGAGCGCTTTTGGAGCTTCACCCGTACTTGGGACTAATAGTCAAGATTGTTTGGCTTTTGCAGCTTAGATTGTGACCATCCCTTGTAAAACCTGGCTCTTGCAAGTTTCTCTTTAACTTTATGGGAGTGCAATATCAGAATACTAAAATACACATTTAATTTGGAATTTGAACTGTAAAAGAAGTTTCTCTTCTAGTCACTTAAATAGTTTTCATATCAGACCACAAGGCTATGATCAAAATCCTGGGTTATCCCTAAATTTATTTATATTTCTCACTATACTTTCAAAATAACACTTTGTAAAAAGGTATGTGTTCTATCAAGCAGAACGATGGCAACATGCCTTGTTTTGTGAATAAATGGTGTGTTTTTCAGTATCTTTAATGCAAGTCATGGATTTTTTCCCCTATTATGTTTTAGGAACCTTATACTACCATTTTGTGAATCTAAAAACTTATATGCTTTTAATATGTTGTAAAATTATGAAAACTCCTACTTCTGCATTTAAAAACAAAAACCTCAATGTGCCCAGTTATAATGAGTACAGAAGAAGAAAAAAGAAGACAACACTCACAGCTCCAGGATCAGGATGACCTCTGCCTTGTTTTCAAAGACCTCATGGAGCATGATGATGTTGGGGTGCTGGATCTCCTTCAGGATGCTCACCTCGCGCTCGATGTCCTCCCTCGTCACCCCTCTGCGACTTGACTTGCTGCGCCGCTTCTTGATGAATTTGGCGGCATACTCCACGCCCGTACTCCTGTGACGGCATCTTCTGACCACAGCAAACTGGCCGCTAGCAAGGGGAGGAGAAGAGATTGTCAAAAGTTCCACCTAGCCATGAAACATCAATACTGAAATAAAAATAATCTGCTTACATGCACCTTTGAAGCTTACTAAATTAACACATTATATCTCATTAGTTTAATCCATACAGCAGAGGTGCTGGCAGACAGTTTTTGCAACCTTTGGACAGAGCCAGGCTAGCTGTATCCCCTGTTATTTATCTATTTACCATACTGATATGGGAGTTCTATCAATTTTCTAGGGGTGACCCCGAATAGTCGAAGATTCAATGCTGTGTGTAAGGAGCCTGATTCGACTGCCAATCTCACAGTTGAATCTTCACAGATGCTTCAAGGATCTTGGTATTTTGGCTTTACGAGGGTGCTCAATGACTTTAGATGGAACTACCGATTTTCTCCAAATAAGTCAATATACAGTCTATTTGTGAAATGTGAAAAGAAAAATGCTTTTGATAAATCTTTTTAAAGTGCATGAATAAATACAAAATTAAAACCCTAACCTTTGAGGAAGGGGGTCAGCGTAGAAAATCCAGAATTTGATGATATGGATATAACATAAATATATATCATTTAATAAAAGAGTCTGGAAGTGCTCTTTAACTGTTAACAGATGTGTAACAGAAAAAGATCGGAGTGAACTAATCAAAGATTCTCTCAGAGTAAGCGTAAATGCTCTGTATTTGTCTTTGCAACCACTCAAATCGCTGTTACACTACATCGCATTCACACACATTCATACACTGAGCCTAAGCGCTCAAACAGAGCGCTCTAACATTCCCACATATTCACACACCGGTGGAATAGCCACCAGTATCTTGCACAAGGACACTTCGACATGCAGCCTCAAGGAGCCAGGAATTGAACCGTCAATCTTCAGAATTAACAGGCAACCCTCTCAAACTCCTGAGCCACAGCCGCCCAATACATTAAAAAACTGACTTTTAGCGGTGACTGTATCAGTTTTAAAGTGGTAAACACAAACAACTGAGCCAAGCAGAGTGGATAGGATTATCAGAAATAGCTTTAATTAATAACTGGCTGATGCTTCGTGACCGACACTGTCTGGAAACAGAAATTGGGATGAATGCAATGAATAAAGAGGCTAGTATTCAGATCGGGGCAACATTAGGTGTTTTGGAGACTTACTCTAAAATCAAACATCAAAACTGTGATCTTCTGTTACATACATGAAATAATAATCAACGTGAGGTTATATCTAATACCTTTTTTCCTCTTTTGAGCCGCAAATCAGTCTCTTTAAAAAAAAAGAAAAAAAAGAAGTATCCGTGCATCCTTAAGAAGGAAACCCCCCAACTTCCTTCACCCTCATCATGTGTAGTAATCCCCACACATAAACATTCACTTGTCTTAGAAGACCTTTACTGCTTATATAAGATGCATTATTGCCTACAATTAAGTGATTTAAATGCTGTCAGTTGTAGAATATTAGTATTTTGTACAGAAAGAACTAAAGCTGATACAATTTACTCAGTTATACCTTTCATCTGATTAAAATGAGTTATATATTATTAGTTGCGGGCAGTTATCGGCGTTAACGTGCTGCGTTAACGTGAGACTCTTATCGGGCGATTAAAAAAAATATCGCCGTTAATCTATTCTCAAAGTTGGGCTGGGAGCTGGGTCTATACTACGCAAGATTGATATCTTACTGTAGGGGGCAAGAACAAGTCTTCGAACCTGTGTGTCTGCCTACTGTGAAATTACCACATCAAACGTAGCGTGCTAACATGGATGCAGCTGTTGCTGCGTTCCATTTACCTCGGAGGTCGGAGCTGGGAATGACAGCGTTCCAGTTACAACCTCGCTCGGCCAGCTGTTTGTTTACAACTAGACAGGTTAGTTATTGATACGCCGGTTGATTAAA